>JAJJKE010000139.1:0-50696 GCA_022376655.1 Xylariomycetidae sp. FL0641 | reverse complement strand
CTTCGTTTATTTTTTTAACTTTTACTTATGGTATTACCTTAGTAAATAAAATAACCCTTTTATTATACGGGGCGCTTTGCCACTAGCTATATTTAATTATTACTCGTAAACGAAGGACGATAATAGTAATAATTTAATTATTACTTATAAATAAAGGACAAAGGACGATAATAGTAACAGTTTAATTGTTATTTATAAATAAAAAACGAGGGACGATAATAATAGTAGTTTAGTTACTGCCCGTAAGCGAGAAATAAGGGATAAAAATAGCAATAATCTAGTTACTACCGCCGCCGCCGCCGCCGCTACCGCCGCCGCTAAATATAATTAATAAATAAAAAAAAAATAATAATAATGCTACTTTTTCCGCTACACTTACTATTACTACCGCCGCCTTTTTTACTACTACCTTTTTCGCTAGGCATGCCGCTGTCGAAAAATAATAAATAATAACTTATTTAATATACCGTTGCTAAAAAATAATAAAAAACGACTTATTTAACATACCGCTACTGAAAAATAATAAAGGACGACTTGTTTAGCACACCGTTGCTGAAAAATAATAAAGGATAACTTATTTAATATATTTATTAAGAGTTTTAAAAGTAAGAGAAACGAAAGGTATACGGTATGCTTTTATATATAACTTTTAATATATTAGTTACTTTAGCAAATTATAGTTAGCCTAAGCCTGTTTAAAATACTTTTAAATCTTTTTTACGTTATAGTTTATTTTTTATATATAGCTCGCTAAAAAACAAGTAAAGTTTTTTTTTTGCTTAAAGGCATTTGCTTACTATTTATAATATTATTATATATATATTTTTAATATCTTAAAAAACGCCTTAATAAGGTTAAAATCTAGCGAGTATAGCAAGAAATATTATAATTTAATCGAGAATTATATTTTTAAATTATATATACTTTTAAAATAATAAAACGAGGCGTTATTTATTATTAATATTAACCGTAGCTTTAAAAAAAGATTTATAAACGAATAAACTTTTATTTTAAACTACTATTTAAACCCCGTTATTATTATTAAACTTTAGTATATAAAGCTATTAATAATATTATTAATAATTATAGCTAGTAATATATTAAAACGTAAGCTTTATTTAATAATTTTTCTCGCGAAAGATATATGACTTTTAAATGTTTAGTTATAGCGGCGATTTATATCTTTTTTATTAACTTTAAACTTATTTATAAACATAAATATATTAAAAATATATAAAGCGGTTTAATATAAATACCACGATTTTAAGGCAAGGTTTTATTAAGCTAATAATATTTTAAGCTTTTTTCGATTTTAATCCGTTTTTTTTAAATGGCGATTTATAATTAATAAAAATATAACGAGGTTGTATTAATCGACGAAAAATTATTATATTTTATTAAGATATAAATTAAAGTAAATAATAAGCTTTTTAAATAGCTTTTATTAACGAGTTAATAAAGGTATAAGCGTAGCTAACAAAAGACGAAAAAAAGGCATGCCTTTATTTTTTATAAAATCAGCCTTATTACATTATATTAATATTTAAACTTTTTAAAATTTATTAAAGCGTTAATAACCCTTTATTAATAACGGTATTTTTAAATTATTTATATATTATAATTATATTAATTAATAAAGTTTTAATTTAATTAATCTCTTGTTATAAATATAATAATTAAAATAGTGCGGTTTACAGGTATAAGGCGACGGCTATTAAACGGCTTTATAAGCATAATAAGCAAGTAAATATTAAAACTAAATAAGTGTTAAAAGTTTACAAGCTTTTAATTACCTTATTAACTAATTAAAATAAGGGCGATAACGAGGTTAGCTATATTATTAGCAATATATGTAGTTTTTATAATTAATGTATGTGTTTAGTGCGATTAATTTTTAGGTGGTGTGACACCAAAATTTGAAGTGGGGCGCGACACTCCGTTTGGAAACGACAGTAAGAGGCGCTTTTCGGGGGGCATCCGACGCGACCCCGCCAAAGACCTACCACGGTACCACCGCGTGTGTAAAGACGATGTGAAAAGCAATCAGTCGCGTGTTGGGGCGAGTATTACAACCGTTCCCAGATTGCTCTCTACTTCACCTCACCTTATACCAACCTCGAGAAAATGGCAACCAGGCAGTCAAACGGGCCCGGTGATTATAAGGGCCTGACCGAGGACATGGCGGCAGATCCGCGCTTCAAGCACAAGGCCGACCCAAAGATCCTGTACGATGCTCTCTGTGAGTTCGTACAGAGCACACGGACGACGCCGCCACCACCATCACCACCACCACCACCAGTCTCGGAGGATGGGGAGACCAAGCTGGAGAGCATCGAGATGGACGTGGACCCCGGTGCCGACCCCGACTGGGCAACTGTCCACGGCGGCAATGGCGCAGAATCGCCAGGCATAATTGAAACGACGCCGCCGCCGCCGCCGCCTCCTGTGGAAACAATGCAAGACCGGATCGTGCGCGTGACCGCCGACCAGGCCGCGCTGATGGCCTTCTACAAGATCGAAGGGTCGAGCACGCGGCACGCGCGCCTCTCGGAATTCTACGCAGCGGAGCTGCGTTCGCTTTCCCGGGCGCCCTTCGCCGCCTACGCGCAGGAGGAGAAGGCCGACTACCTGCTGCTGCGGAACTACCTGCGCCGGGCCCAGCGCACGCTCTCGCTGGACGCGGAGCGCGACGCCGCGTACGCGCCCTTCGTGCAGCCCTTCGCCTCGCCGCTGCAGGCGGTCTGCGAGGCGCGGCAGCGCGTGGACGCGGTCGACGCCCGGCACGTGGCGGACGTGTTCGCGCGGGCCGCGGAGGCCGTCGCGCGGTGCCAGGAGCACGTGCGGGACCAGGCGTGCCAGTACAGCCGGGCGACGGGGTGGCGGGCGGCGCGGCGGATCGACGCCCTGGCCGGGCACGTCCAGGAGACCGTCGCCTTCTACCAGGGCTACGACGCCGCCTTCGCGTGGTGGGTGGCGGCGCCGCACGCGCGGCTGCGCGGCGCCCTCGCCCGCATGGCCCAGGTGGTCCGCGAGGTCCTGGTCGGCGGCACCGACGGCGACGACGGCGACGCGATCGTCGGCGAGCCCATCGGCCGCGCGGGCCTGCTCTCCGACCTCGAGGCCGAGATGATCCCCTACGCGCCGGAGGAGCTGCTGCGGATCGCGGCGCGCGAGTACGCGTGGTGCGAGGAGGAGATGCGGAAAGCGTCGGCCGACCTCGGGCTGGGGGCGGACTGGCGCGCTGCGCTCGAACGGGTCAAGAACCTCTACGCGCCGCCGGGGCAGCAACCGCGGTTCGTCAAGGGCCTGGTGGCCGAGGGCGCCGACTACGTGACGCGGCACGACCTGGTGACGGTGCCGGGGCTGGCGCGCGAGGCCATCCGCATGGACATGATCCCGGCGGCGCGGCAGAAGCTGTCGCCCTTCTTCCTGGGCGGCCGGCAGCTGTGGGTGTCGTACCCGACGGCGGGCATGGCGCACGCCGACAAGCTGATGAGCCTGCGCGGCAACAACCGGCACTTCAGCCGGGCCACGGCCTTCCACGAGATGATCCCGGGCCATCACCTGCAGGTCTTCGTGGGCGAGCGTAGCCGCCCCTACCGCGCCCCCCTCTTCGCGACCCCTTTTTACGTCGAGGGCTGGGCCCTGTACTGGGAGATGCGGTTCTGGGACCGCGGCGACTTCTTCACCTCCCCCGAAGACCGCATCGGCTCGCTCTTCTGGCGCATGCACCGCTGCGCCCGCATCGAGTTCAGCATCAACTTCCACCTCGACCGCTGGTCCCCCGAGGAGTGCGTGCGGCTGCTCGTCGACAAGGTCGGCCACGAGCGCGCCACCGCCGAGGGCGAGGTCCGCAGGAGCCTGTCGGGCGAGTACAGCCCGCTGTACCAGGCCGGGTACATGTTGGGCGCTCTGCAGCTGATGAAGCTTCGCGAGGAGGCGGTGGAGGCCGAGGGTGCCGTGTTTGGGGAGAAGGAGTTCCATGACAAGATCCTCCTGGCGAACGTTATGCCCATCGAAATGCTGAGAGCACTGCTGTTGAAGAAGGATTTGAAAGAGGATTTCAAGTCAACTTGGCGATTTTACGGGAACAAGATTTGAATAGCGTGGCGTATCTGGGGTCTATCCTGAAAATGAAAAAAGCTGGTCTACATGTATGCCTTCAACGCGTTATACACAGTCAAGGGCTCTCTTCCTAGATCAAAACCTCAAAAGAAGGGTTCTCCTCCCTCGACTGCGTCTCATACCACTCCCACGCCTTCGCGGCGATGTTGGCGGGGTTCCAGACCTTGTCCTCGGGGCTGACCTGGCCCGCGACGTTCACCAGCCCCAGGAGCACGCCCTGCCCGGACCCGTAGGTCTGCCACAGGCTCTGCATCAGGTTGCGCTGGGCGGCCTTGACCATCGACAGCGCGAACACGAACGGGAGCGGGTTCTGCGGCAGCATGGAGCTGGTCACGATGAGCGCGGGCATGGCGGCGCTGTCCTGCTTAGCCAGCGCGAGGAGCTCCGGCACGTAGCGCTGCGCGCACAGGTACAGCGCCGAGTTGTTGATCTGGTCGGTCACATCAGCAGCAAAATCCAGGACGAGAACAGACGAACGGAAGGATCCCCCGCACCTTGAAGTCGTACTCGATGTCCTGGACGTCGTGCGTCATGGGGTTGATCGGGGACGGCAGCACCCGCGCCGCGTTGTAGTAGATGCACTCCGGCTTGCCCAGGTCGGCCTCGACGCTGTCCAGGGCTTTCTTGAAGGCGTCGGCGTCCACGACGTCGACGGGGTAAGTCTTCACTTCGATCGGAGTGGACGACGAAGACTTCTTCACCGCGTCCGCCACGGCCGCCAGTTTCTCCGCGTTCCGTGCGACCAGGGCGACTTTGGTGAATCGCTTCGAGGCGAAGAGAGTCGCTACGGATTGCCCGATCCCCGGGCCGGAGCCGATCAGGAGGAGGGTTCTGTCGTTGGAAGTCATGATGCAAAGAACTTGAAGATAGAAGAGTGGTGAAGATTAGGAAGCATAGCCCCCAAGCCTTGCGGTGAAGTCTCTGAATCTGGGACCCAACCGACAGACATTGGGATGCCGGAGTACCGTGTACCGTACTTGTTGATGGTGTCCAGTCCAGATGTAGACCCCACCATATGGGGCACGCCCCTGTCATGGCGTTGGACGGGCCTTTTCTCGGACCGTTGGTCCCTTAGCGGAGGTACCGCGTCCCGGGAGCTGTACGTGAGGGGTTCAGCTTCTGGGGGAGATAAAGTTACCTTCACACGCGGATCAGAGATGAGGAGAATCATGATAAGGCACTACCAGAGGGCGTGGTTACCGCTGCTATCTCGGACAAAGCACCCTGCCACTTCAGGTCTCCTCCGTGAGCCGGTCTACTCTCGCAATGTCGCTTGCTTTAGCTGCTATTTCTGCCAACTTCTCCAGACTCACTTGGCCAGTGATGTCGAATATGGCAACATCTGCCTTGAATATCCTAGCAAACCAATTCCTGAGCTCGACAGCTAGCAATGAATCGACACCATGAACATGTAATGGGCGAGTGCGGTCGATCTCTTCGGGGGCCGCTGATGTAGCCTTTGAGAGTTTGTGTGATATGGCCTCGACAATAATATCCACGGCTGAAGCCATGGTGCTGGCTTGGACGAACTCATAGGTCCAGTCCCGGCCTTCGAGGATTGATGTGCTCAACTCGGACTGAAGTGGCCCTGCACTGCCCTCTGGCTGTTGTCGAAGGCCTTTGAAGAGTGGTCTTTCGAGAAGCCAGTCGGGAGGCTCTATGCCCGAACTCCGCAGTTTGGCTGGTGACATGAGACCGATGATGGGCTGCGTTGGGTGAGCAAGCCTCGTTGCAGCAGTCGGGACCGGGTCATCGCAGTAGCAGTCAAGCACCGCGAGGAATTCAGCCTCGGAGATTTCCATGAGGCCGGCAACTTCTTCTTTACCTTTAAGTAAGTCGGTCTCGACGCCACCAATACCAAGATTACCCATCCAGCCAAGATTAATGGACGTCGCCTTCTCACCCAAGGCCAACCTGTGGTCGGCAAGGCCGTCTTGGTAAGTGTTAGCGGCTGCATAATTAGCCTGCCCCATAGATCCGACGAGACCAGCGATGGAAGACAGCATGATGAAAAAGTCGAGATGACGTGGAAGTTGAAAGTGAAGATTCCATGAGCTTGTAACCTTGGAGCGGATAGTAGTGGACCATTGCTCCCATGACATGGTCTCGAATAAGGCATCCTAAAAAGTCAGGTTACTCGACCGCCCTTGGATTTGAGAAACACCCCAAGAAGAAGTCTTAACTTGATCACCACATACCTGAAGTACCATAGTGCACTGTAAACAGCCTTTGACAGGTGGCAAGCTACTGCACTGTCCAAGAGCCGCGGCCAGTGACGGTGCCGAAGAAACGTCACACCTCGGTGCACGAACTTGCACACCCTGTTCCTGCAGTTCATGCAGAAGTCCACGAGCGGCACTCGACTTGGGTCCTGTGCGAGAAAGAAAAATCATATGGCGGGCCCCACGCTGCACCATCCACCGTGCAGCACAGATTCCAAGTCCGCCAAAGCCACCAGCAATCAGATAAGAAACGTCTGGGTTCAGTTGGCAGGAGTACTTAGGTCTCAACCAGGTCTATGGGGGTCAGTAAAAAGATAGCCTTGGTGCTTCTGGCGGTGGTCAGGTAAGGTACTCAAGAGCTTACAGGAACTTCAGTCTCCGGGTTCATGGTCAATATCATCTTGCCGGTATTCTTGCCGGATTGCATGCTGCGGAAGGCGGTTTCGACATGCGAAATTGGGAAGACATGAAGTGGCGAGGCAGTCTTGATGCTCTTGGCCACGATCATGCCCATGGTAGATTGTAGAGCCTCTCCCACGGTGGCCGGTCGGGTTATGGTGAGATAATCCAGCGCCACAGCGAAGAAGAACACGTTCTTGTCGAATTGCTGCATAGATAGCTTGGAGTTAGCCTGGATGTCGGACCTCCCAAGCTCAATGAATCGCCCACAAGGAGCAATGCATTCCCAAGATGCTGCGAGGGCTTGCCCCGAAAGCGAGTTGACTATGACATCGACCCCCTTTCCGTCGGTAGCTCGGTAGATGTCTCGGGCGAAGGAGGTATCCCTACTGTAGAATATTCGGTCTTCAGGGATACTGTATAGGTCTTTCATGAGTTGTCGCTTTTCGTTGCTGCCCACAGTCACGTAGACGTCCGCTCCGACTGCTTGGGCCATTTGGATTGCCATTTGCCCTGTTCCCCCGGCACCGCAGTGAATCAATACCGACTCGCCCTTTTGTAGACGAGCGAGCGTGTAAAGGGAATAGTATGCGGTTGCACCCGTAACTGGCAGTGAGGCCGCTTCGATGGTGGACATGGATTCAGGGATCTTGACCAGAAGCCGATGATGACATCGTGCGAAGGTAGAGCAGCAGCCCATGATAGGGGCGCACACTCGGTCGCCAACCTCAAAGGCTGTAGTGCAGTTCGATCCAATTCTGCTGATTGTACCGGCACAGTCGCATCCCACGGTCCTGGCGTCCAATCTTCCGAGTACGACAAGTAGATCACGAAAGTTGATACCGATAGCTTCGACCTTCACCTCAACCTCGTCTGCCCCTAGCGGCTCGAAGTAGCTCAAGTCTTCTTCAAAGCGAATTGAATCAAGGAGGCCCGGATTCGGAACTGCAAGTTTGAGAGGTGGACTTGACCCCAAAGCTTGGTGTTGGATGATTGCATGAGTCTTCGAGTGGATCGTGTTTTTCAAGCTGCCGGACTCGAAGACACGATTGATTGTCAGAAGCCCATCGTCTTCCACGTACTCCAACTCTATGGGACCACCAGAATGAACCTCATCCATTGCATGATGGATATGATCAGAGTATGTTTCATATGAGGAACCGTGGTCTTCAAGAGACATTGTCACAAAAGCGCGACCAGGTTTCTCTGTGCTCAAGGCTCTTGCGAACCCCCTAGAGATCTGGGTACCCGCCCAGCTCGAAGCCATCTTTGAAGCCGAGGAGACCCATATGATACTCCCCGCTGCGTTGACTAGACTCTGCATCGTCTCGAACTGGGTTCGGTCCAGCGTTTCCATGTACGGCATGCCCAATTCGACCAATATGATGAGGTTGGGTCTCCTATTCAACGAACACAATGACTCGGCATCCAAGACGGAAAGAGGACGATGTACTGAACCATGGTTTCTGCCTTCACTGTTTCGTAGCGCTAGTGCAACTTGAGTCTGAAGGTTCGATTCGGGGTGAATCACAACTTCGAACTCACGTGCTGCGTCCGGCAGGTTGTAATCCACAGAGGTGTGGGTCGATGCAGCCGTGGCGATGAGAATGCTACTTTCGTGGCAAGTATCACTCTCAAAATCTCTCATGACAATGTCCACGCCTCGGAATCCATGGTCACATAGGAGTGCATTCCACTGAGACTCGCTCATACAAGGGCTCCACATCCTCTCCGGCTCGGCACCGAGCCACCACCCAGACAAGAGACCGAATACGACACCCGCACGGAGTCTGTCAGGCTCCGTAATCTCTAGGAGAATAAGCTTCCCGCCAGGCTTCAAGAGCTTCCGGACGTGGCGAAGTGTTGCTTCCAAGTGGTGGGTAGCATGTAGTGCCCAGCCAGCGCAAACGACATCGTATCTCTCAGCCTGGTAGCCTTGCTCGATGGGATCTCTTTCGATATCAAGCTTTCTGTAGAAGATCTTAGGGTCGAAGGCTTTGAACCTAGCCCTAGCGCGTTCAAAAAAGGCCTCGGAAATGTCGGTATAGTCGTATCTGTTCACTGCATCCGATCGATGGCCCAGAGCTTCGTGGATCTTCGTTGTAAACGATCCCGTGCCGGCTCCCACTTCGAGAACATCAAGATGGGGGTTCTTGTGGGATAAGAGTTGCAGGTAGCTGCTGAGTTGCTTGCAGCATCTCATCTTGTCACAAACTGACTCGTAGTAACGCTCAGCATGGTTGTCTGAAAACAAGAGTTCCAGTGGATCTGCGAGGCCGCTCAAGATAGAATGGAGATTGCCACCGATGTGAACAAAAAGTTCGCCATCTTCTGTGTTGACCCTATCTATGGCTCTTCCCATGGCGTCTGCGTCCTTGATTCGTTCTCCCCAGTCAGATCGAGCACAAGGCAGACGGCCCTCTCGGTGCCTTTGAAGTTGGTGCTGAAGCCACTGAAGATATCTTGAGATGGTTGGATTCGTGCTCGAGACCCGATGATCCAGAGGATCCATGGGTTTGACGACTCGACTGATGAAGTAGAAGAGAACTAGTTCGAGCTCTTCGTAGAACTCAACGGGCTCATCCTCAGAAGAGATTCCCTGTTTTGTAATGCCTTCCAGCTGAGCTGAGTCGAGTAGACCAACATCGGGTAGGTAGATCATCTCATACCCAATGGGATTCGGAGGTATTTCTCTTGATGCTTCGAAGTTGCCCTCTATCATGGTTGTCTCTAGCCCTGATATGACCACCTTCAACTCTCCAGTCGAATCCAAGGCGAATATTGATGACTCGTTGCCCCGCAAACCTTTGGGCGTGGTCTTGGAGGCTGCGTGTAGATGATGTGTCGCAGGGTACGAAAGCCCAGAAGCGACAATCGTGGCCTTTTGGAGGCGAGTGACAGCCATACCGTTTGATAGGACATTTTGAGCTCCCTCGGTCAATGAGACCCAGCCAAGTTGTCCTGTAGCATCAAGAGTCACCGGATGCACCACATGGGGCTGTATCAGATGCTGAGAGTCCTCCGCAAGCCATTGGAAACATCGAACGTCTCCTATCGCAAGGCTTCCTCCATCCCATGCCAGGTTATCCAGGACTTGGAATGCATGCCCGTAGGTGATCCCATTCGACACGAAGTTGGCGTACATGTCTTTAGCGGGCACAGGATTTCTGCACGCTTGTCTGAACGATTCGAGCTTCCCGCGGTAGAAGGCGCTTTCCTTTTCCCAGCTGGTATCATCTCCGTTCTTGTACACCAGCTTGATACTTCCTCTGCAGTTCTGAAACCACTCATGATCGTTGTTGGTGTATACAGTGAATTCCCATGAGTCGGGTTTCTTGTTGGAGTTTGACTGCTCGGCTCGCATATGAAGTTTCACTTCGACTCTGGCGCTATCCGTTAGGTGGATAGGAGCCGAGAAACTCGCATTCGTAAGTTCGTACGTAGCAATTTCCCGTCCCGTATCGGCAATCTGAGTTGCACCTTCAATGGCCATAACCAGCATTCCCGTGGCAGGGTATATGATCTTGCCGTTGACCTTATGATGACCAACCCATGCCGTCTCGCTCAAGTCGAAGAACTTCCGCCAACATGCCTCATGTGGGTTCCACTCTGACACTGGAACGCCCAAAAGTTCGGTTTTCGGAGCCATGCGCAGCCGAGACTGCTTACTCGCTTCGGACTCTTGCCAGTAGATCTTTGAATGGTCGAATGGGTATGACGGCAGATCCACCAGGAGGCGCGATGAGGACAGGACACAGTTTTCGGACCCGTTGGCCTTTGCCAAGTCAACTGTATATCCCTGTACGAATAAGCTGCCGACGAGCGTGAGCCAAGTGTGACTTGCAGAACTGCCCCTGATCAAGGCGGTATGGTAACGAACACCGGCACCGGTTGCGTGGGCACCAAGGCATTCAAGGATAGGGCGGCGCAACGCAGAATGGGGACCGATCTCGACTATGTCTCGTACCAACTCGACTTTTGGTTCACCCAGTTTGCGAGTGCGCCTTTCGCCCATGTACTTGGATAGCGTCGACATAGCCTCGAGGAACTCGACAGGAGATACTAGGTTTGCAACCCAGTACTCAGGCGTACATAGACAGTTGTCAAGCCTCGGGACAAGTTTCCCAGTCACCGAAGATATGATCTGTGGACATGCTGTCTGCCGTTCGCATCCGGAAAGTCCAGAGAGTGATCGAGCGTATTCTGCAGCGACTGACCTCATGTGTGGCGAATGGTACGCAACACCGGTTCTCAACTTCCGCGACCTGATGCTTCGCTTATCTAAATACTGTTTGAGCGTATCGATATCGAGTTCGTAACCTGATACCGTAGTATTGCGAGGACTGTTTACGCAGGCGATGTGGATTTTCCCAGTTGCCTGCTCGTCGATGATCATTCGCAATTCTTTCACTGACAGATCGGCCGCCAGCATAGCGCCGGTACCAGTCGACGATGCCTTCAAAACAGCCGCGAACTTGCCTCTGAAGTACGAAACGCGGAGAGCAGAACTGAGAGACAAAGCCCCTGTTGCGTAAGCAGCCGCGATCTCGCCAGATGAATGACCAACAACAACGGTGGGTGTGATGTTGATAGCCTTGAGCATCTCATACAATGCTATTTGGAGACCCGTTGTCATAGGTTGGCTGAATCTGGGATCGTCGATATCACAAACGTCGGGCTTTTGCGATATAACGCTTCGTAGTGTGCAAGGGCAGCCGAGCTTGATAAGCTGCTCATCGATCAGTCCAATCCATGCGTTGAAGCATGAATTGGAGAGCAAACCAAAGCCCATGTTGATATACTGAGAACCTTGGCCAGTGAAAACGAGAGCTATACCGGCAGGTTTAGTATCGGCAAGAACTGGCTTTGATAACCGATTAGGTAGGCTTGTCAAGTCGTGGGTTGAGTGGATCAAGCCAAATGACCTCCAAGGTAGGATGCTCCTCCGCGATGACAATGTATGGATCAAGTGATCTGGGTCCACATGCTCATTCTCGATGAAGTGACTTTGGTAGCTTCTGGCAGTCCGCTGGATTCCGTCTTCGTCTGCGGCGGACAGGACCAGAAGCTTGGGCTGTTGGAAGGTGAGAGGCATTTGGTTTCCGCGCTGGGTAGTGAGACTGTCAGTGCGGGTACAATGGCGCCCCATCAATCTTCGGGATTCCAGATAGCTGTAGGCGTCATCAAGGATGGCATGGGCGTTAGAGCCCCCGAATCCGAAGGAAGCGACCGAAGCTCGACGGAGCCCGGTGGATGGCCACGGAATGCATTCCGTGGGAAACTTTCACAATCAGTCAGGGATCACATGGAGCTAGAGTCCTACTTACCTTGATGTTGAGAAATGATGCGTCGATTTTGGGGTTCAATCTTTCGAAATTTGCATTCGGGGGGATGATGCCCTTTTCCAAGACCAACACCGTCTTTATGATCCCAGCTACTCCGCTTCCACCTTCCAGGTGTCCAATGTTGGACTTCAGTGCACCACTGGTGGTATGTTAGTTGACAGTACTAAGGAGGTTTCCCAGGGAAGGGGATGCGTGCATGTAAAGAGGATCCTCTGGGGACCTTGCCTTCCGAAAGGTACGCCCGATCGCATTGGCTTCAACAGGATCTCCGATGGGAGTTCCAGTGCCTAGACCAGACCGTTAGCAGGCACTAATTTACCATTTTCCAAGGCTCAAAACTGACCGTGAGACTCAAAGAACCTTGTACTGTCGAAGGTCAAACCTGCCTTTTTGTAAGTCTCGCAGATAAGCGCTGCTTGTGCTTCGACGCTCGGTTGTGTCAAGCCAGGCGTGTAGCCGTCTTGATTCGAGCCGCTGGACCTCACAACGGCTCTAATAACGTCTTTGTCGCGTAGGGCATCATCCAAACGTTTGATGAGAACGACGCCGACCCCCTCCCCTCTTGAGTATCCATCCGCTCGATCGTCAAAAGAGAAGCAGCGTCCTTGAGGCGACAAGAACCCCATGTTGATGAGTGTGAGAAACGTTTCCGGGGCTATTGCCACACTGGCGCCGGATACAACTGCCTATTGATTGTCAGTTCAACCATCAATCGCCTTTTCGTAGATGCGGTCAGACCATGTTGCAGTCTTTATTGCGTAGTCCCTGACAGGCGATGTCGAAAGCCATTAGACTACTCGAACAGGCCGAATCTAGGTTGACACTGGGCCCGCAGAAGTTATAGAACCAACTTATACGGTTGGCAAGCATGCTCACTGGTACGCCAGTGGCGGCATACTTGGGAAGTTGCTCCAGGTCTTTCGTCAGGATGTGTTTATAATCTTCCATCATGCATCCAGTGTAGACTCCTGTCTTGGATCCATAGACATCTTCCTTGGGAATGCCGGCTGGGAAAAGTCAGCAGTCACTCGAATACTCCAACGGGGAACGTAGTACCATTTTCCAAGGCATGATACGTGGTTTCTAGCAACAATCGATGCTGCGGATCCATGGCCTTCGCCTCGGCAGCGTTTATTCCGAAGAATGATGCATCGAACGCCCCAAGGTGCTCCTCGAGAAAATGTGCCCCTGGTACATAATGCTTCTTCCGTGAGTATCGCCCACGGCAGTAATTCAATGGCGAAATGGGTCAAGAGACTATGTACCTGGGCAGCTTCACGAACTCCACGTGATATGAACGCATCTAACCGGAGACGGTCATCTGGCCACTCCGTCATGACACACCGTCTCTCCTCTAGTATTTTCCAGAGACCCTCCAGAGAATCGGCCTCCTGTGGAAATTTGATTGCCATCCCTATGATGGCGAGAGGCTCCAGTGGCTCATCTTCAACCACGGCTCCGTCCCTGTCGATAAAGGCAGGTGGTGACGACATGATGTGTCTGGACAGCGGAGGAGGACTAAGCACCATAAGCTGCATGTAGCATTGGGGGCTCGGTGGACAAACTCGAACTCTCGGAAAAACAGGGCTTTGGATATGATGGCGACGAGACCGTGTAGCGTGTAGGACGTGAGACTTGGAAAGGGGGGTTTTACGTTGAGTCGGAACACAACCCTACGAGTGCATGCGTCTGTTCCTATGTCATAACGCTTGCTTCAGTCAAGTACCCGGGCAATTGACGATGTTTTGCGTTGAACCAGCCAAGGGCCTGCTCAATGATTGCGACTTGATAAGATGGGCTCGGGAAACATATACGTGGGATCTCTACAGACCCCCAACGGTCGGTGGACATGGCTCAGCCGAGGCGAGCTGGTGGCGGCCGCTGAGTGCACACCATCGCAAAATATTACCCTGATCTGTTACGTTTCGCTTAAAGCCCTTGCATATGGAACGGTCATCTGGTGTGGAAGGTACCATGTAGCGAGCCAAGGTGGGCAGGTGTGAACAGGACGAATCTTCCCTGCAGACTGCAGAGCCCTCCTTGCCTCCCGTGTTGCAAAAAATGCAGGATACCTGCGGCGGGAAGCGAGGTGCATAATGACTGCAGGTGCCAATGGGCTGCGACATAACAGAGCGGATATAGTGGGGCAGGATATCCGGACCATCTCCACCGGGAGCCCTACAAGCATGGGGACAGGAGACGCATCCTGTCGGCTTACTTGGGACTCGGCTTCACCGCAGAGTATTACCCTCGCGGAGTCCACCATTGTCCGCTGTCACGTGCTGCTTTGATGCTCGAGTGAAAAGCCGCCCATCAGCGAAAAGCCTTGGACATTTACAGAATTTCCAGAGGAAGACACCTTGTCTCGGAAGGCATGTAAGGCAGCTTGGCAGGGATCAAAGAACGAACCTGAATGACCGCAATCTTGAATCGACCAAGTCAATAAACATCATATTCTACCTTGATCATTACAAGATCTCCTACCTCGCACGTCTTGCGGACGGACTCTTACCCCATGGGACAACGGTCATATTGGGGTTGCGACCTGTCATCATCATATGAGGTTATATGATGGCTGACAGTTCTGAGCTCCCAGCTGTAGCCGCATTGCTGCTCTATATCCTGACCGCCAAGCATCCGATTTCCATCTTCACCGAACGACGCCCTTGTCCCCCGTGTTGTGTGGAGAGCCCTGGATGATTCCGTTTCCATCATACTCCACCCGAACACCCCATATTTCTTGCCCCAGAACATAGCTGTCCGGGGCTTCGTCACAGTGTCCCCGCCGGGGGTTGGAGCGGCCCTTGTGTTATCAATGTTGGCTCTTGAACGTTTACTGTTGGTGAAGGGGCGGGTAATCAGCTGGATGAAAGACGCCAGAGGTGTTTCTGCTAGACTGCAGAAGAACTTCTTGGCGACGGATAGAGACGCGACCACAAATCCACCAGCCAGTTCTGGCATTGTCCAAATTCCCACCTGCCAGGCATAATACGTGACGTCCTCAGTGTGCTGTAATTTGACACTATAGACAAGACGCACAATGGCAGAGGCGCATGCGCTGTGTATGCTCATCAGCACGGGTTATCTTTCGGGAGATGGGGGCTGTATCCAGACATACAACGTTGCGACGAGAAATATGATAGAGGCAATGAGCTTTCTGTGGATGTTCATATTTAGACGCCAGATTATGAACTGTGGCAACGTCAAGATCACCATGTTGGACCCAACATTGAGAGAGCTTGCTCCGACATTGAGAGCGTTCACGTCAATACAGTGGCCACCAGTGACCAATGGATCCCAGGCCTTGTTAGTTGGTGTACAGGCTAAGATTTGGAGGATGGTGCTGGCCGCGTAAAAGATGAAGTTCGCGGCTAAGAAAAACACCGTTATCCACCATATTGACCTTGGCTCCTGATTAGGCGTGAAGACCTCGAGGTATTGCACGAGAATCGACAACTTGATGAAGAACATAATGACGCCATACATTATGGCAGCTTGGTGGAACCTCTGGGGGGTTTGGCAGCATTATCAGCCCTCCGAATTGCCACCGGGGACTGAAGTGGTATTACGCAAAAGGCAGAGAGAACATACATATAGAAACGGGCGGACAGTTCTTAGCTGAACGTCCCACTGGTGAACGCCTGGTGCAAAGGAAATTCCAAGATACGCGATTGCTGTGTAGCCACAGAAAAGACACTGGGTACTCATGTAAGCTAGGTAGTCGTTCTGGTACAGGAAGGTGTAAGTCTACCCAAGCAATTACGAGGGAGTCTACCGGAGTGTCAGTTAGGTTCAAAATACAGCGACGGTGAGTAAAAGCTGCTCACAATCGGCACTGTCAACCTTTCGGAACAGAAATGCTCTCGTATATAAGCGCATGAACACGGCAAGGGCCGAGAGAACAATAGATAAAGTCGGGATGGCTAGTGACACGAGTCTGTGGCCAGGTGGATTATCGAAGTCTGGCTCGACACCCGGCGGAGGTGCCAGCGCCGGGCCATTGAGAAGGCTTTGAAGCGCTTCTGGATCCATGGGGAACTCTGGGTGCGACTTCCGTTCGAACTCGCGACACGATCAAGGCGAGACACAGGGCTATTCTTATATCAACTCTTTGGATGGTCGCGCTAGCTTGAATCCATGCATGTCGCCCGAAGACGGCGAAGACTTCGATGTAAAGTACCACTCTCAGCTTATGTGCATGAGGACGAAATCCTCGTTGTCAGCGTAAATACTACAACTACCTACCACACTCTGATATCTGCAGGCTGTGGTGAGAGGAGTTCCATGGATTCACATCCCTTCAGCCGTTGCCGGTCCAGAGCGAAGCCAGGCATGTTCATAAGATTACCTAGAAGTAGGTACCTAGGTAGGTACTGGGAAAAGTGATTGGGTGGCAGTGGCCATGATACGAGCTATCGCAGTTGGAGAGCCTGTACTAGGTAGTACCTACAGGGGGCCTGCGCCCCAAAACCTCCGCTGGCCTCTACCTTGGTAGGGCCAATGAACTATGCTTCTCCCAACCTTTTCACTCTGTTTGTTCTTGAGACCTGGACCAGGACGTGATAATGGCGGTCGCACAGCATATAGTACCTACCTAATGTACCGGTATCATTAGGCCACGCCGCGAGAGCTGCGCCGCCAGTTGGCAGTAAGCGAACGATCCATCTTCAGCAGCCTACGGGTACGTCTGCCACTGATGAGTTTATTTTCGGTCTCCCTCTCCCCCTCACTTCCCCTTGCTTCCCCTCCGACCGACATAAACCGCATTGAACACACGTCCGCAGTCCGTAGCGTGCGCGCGCGACCACCGACATTTTCTTGACATCCACCTCTTCTTTCAGCTGCAGCAATTGGACGAAAAGAGTATCGACGTGTCCCGTTCAGCATGTCGCAGGCCGAGCCAACAGAGCTGGTGCAGAACACGACCGTGACGCCAGAATGCGCCCAGGAAGCGAATTCTCGGAGCAGGCTTGAGAAAGACGTTGGCGCGACAAGCAGCGCGTACGAAAGCAGGCAAACCTACTTACGCGGCTCCAGGTTATACACCATCGTAGCATGGTAAGCGGTTCGCTACCGGTATCTCGTCATGGGCCGCAGTGCTCACCTACTACTAGTCTATCCATGTGCCTTTTCCTCACCAATCTGGAGATCCCCATTGTCACCACCGCTCTCGTCGACCTCACCGACGACCTGGGAGGCTTTAGTAAAGCCAGCTGGGTAATCTCATCCTACCTACTGGGATACGTCGGTAAATACCCTTCGTTCCAATGCGATTGAGCGTTCCCGGGCGTCCCTTAACTCCATATCACAGGCTTCCTTGTCATCTTCGCCAAGTTAAGTGACATATTTGGAAGGAAGTTCTACCTCCTCCTCGTGCTCCTTCTGTTTGCTATCTTCTCCGCCGCCTGTGGGGCAGCTCAAACGATCAATCAACTGTGAGCCAGCCTCCTACTTCTCTGCTAACAACACTAGGCCAAGATGATCCCTTCTATCCTGAACTGACCCTAAATCTAGCATCGTTTTTCGCGCCTTTCAAGGAGTCGGCGGGGGTGGGAATTACGCGCTCTCCACCGTGATCCTTATCGAACTCGTTCCTTCGCGGGAGTACGCGAAGTACGCCAGTGCCGTTTCCGTTGTTTACTCACTTTCATTGCTACTGGGGCCCATCCTAGGCGGAGCGATCAGCCAGCACTCAACTTGGCGGTGGATATTCCTGCTCAAGTACGTTACCTGCTGAATCCAGTCTCCTCGCAGCAAAGGCTTCATTGCTGATTAGTCCCAAGTATCCCGCCGGCAGCGCTGACCGCCATCGTCATCTATCTCTCCATCCCGAACGGATTCCCCTTTCACGGCCGAGCTCTACACGAGCGTCCCTACGCTGGCAGCAGCTTCTCGCAACGACTTCGGCGGCTGGACATTGTTGGAACTGCCCTACTTCTTCTTGCAGTTCTAACACTTGTCGCACCTCTGGAAGAAGCCGGCCTACGTTCGCCATGGCGGTCTGCTCTGGTAATTACCCTGCTGACCATA
This sequence comes from Xylariomycetidae sp. FL0641, assembly GCA_022376655.1. NCBI lineage: Eukaryota > Fungi > Ascomycota > Sordariomycetes > Xylariomycetidae sp. FL0641. The sequence continues at coordinate 32,575 of JAJJKE010000139.1, read as the reverse complement.
TCTGGCCTCAGCTGGCTGGCCTTCTTCGCATGGGAGAGGTACAACACCTTTCGTAATGGAATACAAGAGCCTATTTTCCCCTGGCGCTTTATGCAGAGCCGTGTCTGGATTGGCATGATCTTGTGAGTGGTTCCTTATAATAAACCTGGCCCCCTTTTCGCGATTGGGTGATCCTCTGCCGTCGTGGCTGTCTCTTGCCTAGCGGCACAACCTCCTCGCGTTCCTTTTTCGCGTTCTCCTCATCTGTTACCTCGGCTCGGGCCGCCCAAACTTTGCAGTCTCCTCTGACAGCAGCTAGGAATGCGGTGTTTCTCGGTGCCCCTTTCTTCTGCACCATATTCCAGTTGCCGCAACGGTTTCAAATCGTCAACGGTCTCTCGCCGGTCGAGGCAGGGCTTCGTTTTATACCTTTCACGGTAGCCTCGCCAGTGGGCTCCGCTGTTGCTCCCGCGATCTCTAAGCTTGGCAAGGTTCCTCCCATATACTTGGTAATTGCTGCCGCGTTCCTCCAGGTAGTCGGCCTGGCCCTCCTATCGACACTACCGAATTCCCAAGAAGTTGTCGCGGCCCAGTACGGGTACCAGGTCATCGCTGGCTTCGGTTGTGGGGTTAATATTGCTCTGTTACTTGTACTGACGCCGTTCTGTGTTCAAGAACGTGACAAGGGTACGTGACATCTACTGCACTCCACACCATTTTCTTGAGGACTTACTTCAGTAGCCGTGGCCATGGGCTCTATCACGCAGTTCCGTCTTATGGGCGGTGCGATTGGGCTTGCGATCATCACCACGGCGTTCAACAACCTCGTGTCAAACCGCCTAGGGGGCTTGGTGGCCAACGATCAGCTGGAAGCGCTTTTACACTCACCCGACACTATTTCCCTCTTCCCAGGAAGCACGCAGGAGGCCATTCGGACCACTTTCTCCGATGGATATGGTTTACAGATGGCGATATTGAGCGGCCTAGCTGCAGGGCAAATTCCTGCCGCCTTCCTCATGTGGAAGCGGCAGCAGATCATGATCTGACGGTTCTGACCTGTCCTCGCCCAAGCAAGCCTGAGAACCTCGTCGCTCGGCTATCAGCATTAGTTAGGTCTATCAAAGCATCCAATTGTGTGTGAGCGCGTCCGTTTCAACGGTACCCAACGATATCGCCCGTAAAACCTGAGTTAATCCTTCTGGTTGGAGGCTCAGAACGAGTACAGGCAGCTCGGCTAGCAGTGTCTTTTTGCAGGGTCAATGGGGCGAAGTATCATGCCCTGCACCATCCATGTATTGGGGGGGTCAGCGCCACGAACCCTGTCGGCCCGCGCATCAGATAAGGTATGGGTGGCAATGGCCTTCGCATCCTATGACGGCAGTTACTTGGCCAATCAAGACCTACCTTACCTACCTTAGGTACTACCTACTACTAGGGATGCATCTGCAGTTGGCTGTCAGCTCAAGCCAACGTACAGTACATACATCAAGTCGGGGGCCACGGATCAGGACATCCGTGCCCATCAACGAGGCGTGTGCTGTACCTACGGTTCGAGGCTTACGGCCTACCTACCCTCCACCTCTCATCTATTGGCATAGACGGAACCATTCACTTGTCCAACGCTCCCACCTGCTCACGTCTGAGAGCAACAAGCGGGCCTCCGATGCGACCGTGATACAGACAAGTCAGAGGAGCTGAGCAGACCATATCCGCCATTTGTCCCGTCCCAAGATGCGTATCTTATGCCTCCACGGGATGGGTACGAACAGCAAGGCAAGTCCACAAGACCTGCGTCCGGAGTTGTTGTTCGCGGAGCGCTGACGGGAAGTACTTACCTCCCGAGAAGATATTCGAGATGCAGACAGGTACGGTACCTTGTGCCCTCTTGCTTATTCCAGGCCAACCTTGCATCATCAGCTGATTCAGGCTGACCGCAATCCACTGGACTGTAGCCGCGGTCCGTTACCATTTGGGCGGCGATCACAGCTACGAGTTCATCGACGGTGCTGTGCCTGCTGATATGGCACCTGGTGAGTACTACTTACCTTACGCTGTCCTCTTTCTTGGCCGGGTAAAGTCGTCGTCGTATTGCTTACAGAGCATTTCCAAGGTATCGAATCCTTCCACATGTCGGATGAGCAGTGTCTTCAGTATGTAGACATGCAATCGAGTGAGGGCGGTCTCCGAGCCTTGCGCGATCTGGAGACGCTGGTCGATGAAGAGGGGCCGTTTGATGGTGTCATGGGCTTCTCTCAGGGAGCGGCATTGGCAGCCTCGCTGATTGTGCATAAAATGCGGAAGGCTTCGCGTACCGAGCGGCAGCGGCAGCGGCCCGTCTTTCGCTTCGCAGTGTTTTTCTGTGGGGGGATCCCCTACGACGCCAGCACGCAGCCTCTTCGGCCTCTGAGCTTCGAAGCGGACGGACCGTTGATTGATATCCCAACTGCGCATATATGGGGCGCGAACGACCAGCTGTACCCGTCATTTGGTGTGGTATTAAGCAGCCTGTGCAGGCCTGACAGGAAGACCGACTTCATACATCCCGGAGGCCACGAAGTCCCGGGCCCAAAAGATCTGGACGCCGTCCTCATGAGCACACGGGCCATTAACAGGGCTATTGAATTGGCCAAAGATTCCCCATAGATCAACTATGTTTATTAAGGTTAGCGACTACGAGTTCCTTTGCGCATATGCACAGCCCTGTCTGCAACCGATTTGCCAGACAGCGTTTTCTTAGACCCTCTGAGGGCCGTCCCTTAGCCCTGCAAGAAACTGCCTGGTAACGTCGGAGATATCGCCTGTTCCTCTCTTTCATGGAGCTCCTCTTCCCCGTGGTCGTCCTCTTCCCCGTGGTCGTCCTCTTCCTCGTGGTCGTCCTCTTCCCCGTGGTCGTCCTCTCCCTCGTGGCTCTCCTCTTCCTCTTCCTCGTGCCCCTCCTCTTGCTCGTGGTCTTCCTCCTCCACCTCTTCTACCTCTTCCACGTCCAGATGAGGATACCTCAGATGTATTATCATCTTCTTCTTCACCATCTTCATCATCTTCATCATCCTCTCCTCCACCTTCTCCACCTCCACCTTCTCCACCACCTCCGCTGAATCTAAATCTGATATCATCATCACCATCATCATCATCATCATCATCATCATCGTCTGAATCCGATTCTGATTCTGATTCTGAATCTGTTAGGTCTTCTGGCATTTCGTCGCTGGCCCTAATACCCGTGTGGCGGCCAATTATGGAAAACTCGTGGCCGGCGTCGGCGAAGATGAAGCTGTGGTCCCTGACGGCGCTGTTGTTGAGAAGGGTGGGGAACTCGATATCGTCCTCGGTGTTGTGGCCGGTCTGATACGAGCTCGAATCGCCCCATGTGAATACGGCGCGTGGCTTCTCGCGTCTGATCGCCAGACTGTGGTCTCTGCCGGCCGCGATGAACTTGATTCGGCCAACTAAGGGAAGGTCGCCGTTAGTGTGAGAGCGACAGAGTGGTTAGTTGTGTGTAGAGGCAGGTGGAGTGCTTACCGTTATCGACAGCCGTTGGCAGTTTCAGTATGCGTGGTCTATTGTGGGTGTCGTATGCCGTGGTGTCCCGCTTAAGCATGTCCTTCCGCTTGAAGAGATCGGGATGGTGGCCGAGTCTGTGCGCATCAATGCGACCCCAAGTGAAGAGCCGGCCGTCCGCGGAACGCGCTATGCTGTGGGAGTCACCGCCAGCGACTTGTCGAATTTTGACGCCATCCGGAAATCCAACAGGCTGAGGTTGGAGAATCATCTTACGAATCTCATCAGGTCGCAAGTGAATGCCGGTCTGGCAGTAGTTGTTTTTCCCCCACGCCCACACGACCCCTCTGTCGTCGATGAAGAAGCTATGGTCTGCGCCGGCTGCGATGTCGACCGCGTGGTGTCCTGGGCGAAACCTGAAACAGCTCTCCGGTCGAAACTGGGCCCCGGAGACGATGCTATTGCCGCTGCGTATCACTTGCCTTCGGCCGAGCTGGTAATGGTTTCCGCTGCCCCAAGTATAGACCTTGCCCTTGGTATCCAACGCTAGGACATGGTTTGCGCCAGCGGCGATCTTGACAACGTGTTGAAGACCGTTCACTCGGCCAAACTTGATTTGTGCTTTGGTCAGGGGATCAAAGCCCACGAAGCCTTCAGGACCTTTGAAAGTACCGCAGCCCCAGACCTCGCCCGTGGTGGTCAGCACAAAAGACGCCCAGTCGGTGGCGGCAACTTGGGCAAATTTCCCGAATCTTTGCTGTTGCTCTTTGGCGGGGTTCCTCTTTCGGCCCATGTGCCTCTGTTTTGGGCGAGTTGGAGTGGCTTCGAGAGGATTGAGAGTAATGCCACCAGCAAGTTCTTCATCCACGATCCTTGGGTACACCTCCGTTTTTCGGCCCAAAGCCCCACGTTCGTTGGATCCCCAGGTGAGGATGGTATCTTGTGAGGTAAGGGCAATGGTGTGATATGCGCCGCAGGCAAAGTCAACGATGTCTAGTTCCTGAAAAACGAGAAAATTGTTGAGCCGGGGTCGCTTGACGTTGATCGGGGGTCGGCCAATGTCGTCCGATCTGGCCGTGAGGCCAAGTTCGCCTCGCCAGCCTTTCCCAAATACGAGGAGATCCATGACGTGCCGGGGTGGTAGTATGAGTATCTCGGACTTTGGATGCTCGTGTCCACGACGCATTACCTTCAGGTCTTGAGTTCTCCGCGATGGATGAAGCCAGGGAAAAGGGTCGCCACCATTGTTGTTGCCTCCGTCGCTGCTGCTGCTGCTGCCATCGTCGTCTCTTGGGATGCGCGTGTTCGGCACTCGTGGTCTCTTCTGAGACCGGGCATGCAGAATCTCGTTTTGCTCGTCATCTCGTCTACGCTTCTCTTCTCTCAGCTCCTGGGTAGTGGCTGGGCCTGAAGCCATCTCGGTGCGTACAAGAAGTAAGGTCCAGAGGCTGAAAAGTACAGGATCCTAGTGGAAGACGGCAGGGTAGCGGCGGCGATTATACAATGCCAAAGTGAGAACAGAAGCCCAGCAGGTCGGGTTGTGGTCTTGGGGTCTTTGTGAATAGGCTTACGCCGATCTGAGGCGCGATTGGTGTCTTAGAGAGGTGGATGTTTGCGGCGGAACAAGGGCAAGGGACCGAGACAAGATGGACAGAAAAAAGGAACAGAAGCATTTGCAGCCCATCCCGGGCATGACAATGGCTTTCAGTCGACAATCGATAGCCGGATTAGGAATGCGACTGCTTGTCGGACTGCAAGCGGCGGCAGCGGCGACCCAGGGATGTGGGACTGGACTTCGAGATCTGGGGTAGCGCCGCTGCGGTCGGGGCCACCAGGGCCGCCAGCAGATCGCACCGGGCGCCAATGCAGCCCTATCGATCAACGTTACAGTGGCTCACTTCCACCTAGACCCACTATCAACCTCGGAAGTCAGCAGGCTTTCAGGTCATGGATAACGAGGCACACTACCTGATAGCCCAGAGCACGCTCCAACAAATCATTGAAAGAAGACAGTCACTGATCAGTCAGTTATGTTGGCGACTTAAGCACGTATACGAGGATGCATCCACCTGCTCGACCACTGTGGTATTATCGGAAACTCAGCCAGTTCCCGCAGCTGCGTAATAACTCAAAGGCTGGCAAATCGCAATGGGGCGCATCACACTGAGAAAGGGGACACGAACACGTGCAGCATGATCACGATGCCTCGAGGGATCCATCCAATTGTGGAAGAGATGCAGTGCAGCGAAGGGTATCGTCTCGTATTTGTCCCCGACGTAAATATCGCAATTCAGCACAAGCATCTGTAACGCGAGCCAACGCCGTATCCCGATCGAGAACCCGTTCAGCGAAATTCCGAAGCCAACGGTTCCACCCACCAACGCCAGTCCCATGCATTCCCGACCCCCACGGCAGTTCTTATTTCACATTGGTGAAATCAATCTCCTTGGCCGTGGCTTCGCCGGCGCCCGCGCGCTCGCACGTGCATGAGTCGGCGGGGCGGGCACCGCACTGGCAGGTGCTGCCCGCGGGCTTCGCATTCTCCTTGGCCGCGTTGTCGCAGTTGCACTGGCCTGCCGGACGGGCACGGCAGCTGCACCGCGCGCCCGTGACGGTGTTCTCGGAGGGAGCCTTGTCGCACGTGCAGTTCAGAGCGGACTGCTTGCCGCAAGAGCACGTGGCTTGCTTGGCTGTGTAGAGCGTCAGTGGAGGTTCGAATGCCAGGTAAGGTAAGTATAAGTGGCATGGAGAACGGGTTCGGTTGAAGGGGGATAGGATGGGGAGCGTGGTAGAGCTACGTACCGCAGACGCACTCATTGCCGGAGTTTTTGCCACAGCAGGTGGAAGTGGTCTTGGGGACTTGAGTGGTCATTGTGGATGTGGCTTGATGTGTTGTGGTTCGTTATTGCGAGGTGGCGGAAGAGAGGACTAGGTATGTTGATCCTTCAGCGAACTTTGGAGGTTGGATGTGTGCTCGCGAGTGAAGATGATTTGCCAGTGTCTGAAATGGTATCTTGAATGTCTGTAACACTGCCTAGAATACCTTGCGGAGGACGAGAGGTTGCTCTTATACATGTGTTGGCGCCTCCATTAGCATTGTCTGGAGCTTTGAACTGACATCACCGGGGTGGTCATTTGCCAATATTTTGATTGGCTGGAAGAGCCCCTTATGATCTCAGCCAATAAGAGGCTACTTGATTACCATTCCTTTGTTATTACAGGCCGTCGCCACTCGGAGACCTGGGGCAAGTGCTGCGCTAGAAGCCGCTAACCTAAACAGGGGCCCGTGAGACCGTCGAAAACAAGCTCGAATCTCACCAACCTCATGGCTCCTGTTATGGTAAACGCAGCGAAACATGCGACCTCGTACGACGCTGGTCAGCATGCATCGTTTTCCATGACAGATCGATAATCATACATCTCTCAACGTATTTTAACCCATTACCACTTGCTTCAGCGCACCAACAGCACAATGCACTTGGCTCCTCGGGCCATGACCAATTCGAGTCCACTTCGCATCGAACCTGGCTACGGAAATATCAACAGATTGACGCGTGCAGACCGCTATAGTCGGCGGCACACATCATGCCATGGGGACAAGGTCCGTACTGGTTGTCAAGAGGCCAATTTACATTCCACGTGATAAAGTTTGATAAACCAGAAGCGGCATTGATTGATTGATTGATTGATAGATAGATGCTGTGAGCTCCATATACAAAAGCGGCTACTACGCCATGACTTATGTCGATGCAGTATAAACATGGTATGCAAGGTAAGGATATACAGAAAGAATCGAAGGACGCTCCAGCCTAGGCCATGGCTTCGGCTCGGCCTTTTACACGACGGGCCAGCCGCTGGACCAGTCGATGTAGTTCCAGCCGAAGAGGGTGTCGCCGTCGGCGTAGCCGACGTTGATGTCGTTGTAGTGGTAGTAGAGGATCTGCGAAGGGCAAACTCTGTCAGCCGGGTGCGCGAACAGCGAACCCTGTCCGAGAAGGAAGGGGTTTACTAACCGTGCCGTAGGTCGGGTCGTCGTAGACGCCCTGGCCACCGGGGGCGTAAATGTTGTCGTGCGTCTGGAGGACGATGGTGCCGCCGCCCTCGGTGCAAGCGACGCCGTCGGCGTCGACGAAGCCGCCGGTGGCGCTGCTGGACCGGCAGACCTTGATCATGTACTCGTCGCCGGCCGGGGGGCGGTCGGCGTCGAGGCCGCAGCACTGGCCGTGGCTGTAGAAGAGGTAGTAGTAGTCGCCGTAGCGGAAGAGGAACGCGCCCTCCTCGGCGGTCGAGACCGGGTCGAAGGCGATCTGGTACGAGGTGCCGGCCGTCTTGGTGGGCGGGTTCGCCATCGCCACCTGGTTCAGGTCGTTCCAGAAGCTGCCGAACGACATGTAGTACTGCCCGTCCACGTTGATCAGGTTCGGGTCGATGGCGTTGTAGTTCGAGCCCGTGTGCGAGGCCACGCCCGAGGAGCCAAGGTCCGTCCACGTGCCGACGTCCAGCGACGTCGAGGTGGCGACGCCGATGGCCGACTCCTGCCCGCCGAAAGCACTGACGGAGTAGTACAGGTAGTAGGTATCGCCGACCTGGATGACATCCGGCGCCTACAACACAACACGGTCAGCTGGTATTGGAGAAAAGCTATGGGCCTCCCGTCTAGGATCCGGTGACGGGAGGACCGAATGTCGCCTTACCCAGAGGTCGGTGTTACCAGCAAGGGGAATGCTCGAGCCACCGGCGATGGCGGCACCTTGGTACGTCCAGGGACCGGTGATATCGGGCGCCGTGTGGGTGGCGATCATGCCGCCGGTGGAGAAACGGAAGTAGGTTCCATCGGAGCGGCGGACGATGGTGGGGTCGTGCGCGTTGCCGCAAATGCCCGAGCAAGCTTCGGGCAGCGCGTAGCCAGCCGCGGCGCCCAGCAGGGGCAGAAGGCCGGACAGAGCAGCAGTAATGCGTCCCATCGCGGCGGTGATTAGGTAGACGGTTCCGGTCGGGGCTGAGACGTGCGTGAACAACAAGGCTGTTGTTGGGTTCAACCCGAGATCTGCAACCAACGAAGCGAATGGAAGAGAAGATGCGAAGCCGGATCTATCAGCTTCCACAACGACAACAGAAGCGAAGGTGATCGACAGGTACAATGGGAGGCAGCGTGTGGACGAATTATACTCTATCGCCAGTCCAGCAAAGACGGCGCCGAATAGGGGAGCACCGAGACAGGGTTCTATGTACGTCAAACGGCCTCCGAGATCTCAGGCTCAATCAGGCAACTGGGGAGTGCCCGGCGTGGTGCCATTGGAGGAGAATATCGTGAGAATTGACCTTGGTGGAAATACGTGTGGGGGAAGGGCCGCTGTGTGGGGGAGGGCGACAGCAGACAAGGCAGGGCCTACACCGGGCACTGCCGAGTTCGATGGAACCCATGCTTGGGCCTTTGTCTCGAGTCCCCGCGGCCATTGCGACGGTGAACCCCTGGACCAGAGCCCTGATGGTTATGGGAGATCACACGCGCGCGCCTCGTATTTCAGAGTTCAACCGCAGCCTCCTTCCCACCCCAGGCACTTCATCCGATCTCCCAACGTTATCTCCTCGTCAATGATCTCCGGCATGGATGGTCCGGGATGGTCCCGGATCGTCGGCGCAGCGATCAGCAAGATATGTAGATTGTCGACGGCTCGTGGCTCAGGGGTGCCAGGAAGCGGGCTGAGCGGCATCCAGCGACTGAAAGCAACGATTCGAAAGACTGCCGACTTGACGACGGAGCCAAGATCTATCGTCCCCGTCCATAGTATTCCAACCAAACTTCGGACACCGCAACTCTGGCATCTCGGACAGTCCCCCTGGCCAGGGCTAAGTGGTAAAGATGAGGTTCCATCCTCCCGCCGGATTGAACCCAAAGATCGCGGTAGAAACACCCGGTTATGGTCTTTCCCCCCTTCGACAGCAGGTGCCAGGGACCACCACTGGAGCGCGTGTCTCTTTCGCAAGGCTTCTTCGGATCGGTGGGGTTCAACCGGTTCTGCCCAAGGTTCGGTAGCCGACAGTTGCGACTCTGCGACTCTGGTCCGACCCATATAGCGGCCCTGGAAGATATCAACTTGAAAGGAACACAGCAGAGTCCGAATAGGTACTCGGCTCTGCCGCAATGCCGACTGCAATCGGCGATGAGCGGAAAGCCAAGCGTCGCGTCTCCCGGCGGGAAAAAGGACAGCGTAGGACAATCAAGTGCCGCCAGCCCAGAGAGCCTGGATGACCGTGAGATCTGGGTTGGTCCTTACTTTAAGGAAGGGATCTTGGCGGGAAGAAAGTCTTACACGTCCAACGAACGACGAATGCCGCGGACCGAAGGCCGTCCCGCGCTGGCGAAGGGACCCGGGAGCTTGGCGGCCGGCTCCGGCTCGCTGCACCCACTTCCCGATCTTAGGGAGTCCATCCCGCGGTCCTCGCCGATTCAGGACATCAGCAGCAAGTTGGGCTGTTTGGGGGTTGCACCGGACGACGGAAGCAAGCAAGCAAACTGTGAAAGAGGCCAAGGGGACGAAAGACCACGCGCGATTGGGCCGCCTTGGCTTCAGCTGGTCGGGTCGCGATCATTCATCGACATACCTACTTTACCTAATAGCGCCCGTGCGATGCAGGATTTCTGACAGGTCCATAGCCATGACCGTTCTGCATTCCGCCTGTCAGTGTAAAATAAGCAGGTAAGCCCCGAAGCTGGTGCCGTGATGAGATAAGATGAGATGAGATGACGCTCGATTCCTTTCAGCTGCCAGCTCATGAGGTACAGTAGGTACCTAACGCACTATTGACGCAAGGGGTTCGTCAACCGCCAGCGCGGGGTAACACAGAGGCCGACGGGAGTGCAGCGTCCAGCCTTCGACGGGGAGGCCGAATCAGAGTTCCGCGCGGCAGCTCCTCGTGTTGTCGAAAGTCTCTTTGAGGTCGCGAGCAGACTATCATCAGCACCTCAAGTCATGATGCGTCGATATTGCCAGGAGAGCAAGGTGCGATCTTTGCCTTCACCGTGTACGCGCCCTACCAACCGGCAATCATGAGGGTATACGCTAGGTATTCATCGTCACAGACAAGGCGGACGCCCAATCGTCAGTGTAAGGTACTTAGGTATAGTATTAAAAAGGCGAAGCAAAATCGCTAAACTCCGAGAGCGGGCAGGCGCGTCTCCTCTCCATGCCCAAGAGCTGCCGCTAGCAGCTACACACACCCATCCATTAAAAGCACGAGACGCAAGCGCGATGTCTCGAAATCCATCCTCCCTGCATGCCAGCGCCCTCCCACACCAATCCACCATCCTCCCCCTCTCCTCCCTCTAATACACGCCGGCAGGGCTCTTGGCAGCCGCGCGCCGGAACCGCAATCCCTCGCGCAGCGCCAGCGCCGTGAGCGCGAGCTGGGCGAGGAACAGCGGGATGAGGTTGTACTGCCAGCCGTGCATGACGGCGAGGCGCATGCGGACCTCGTCGGTGCGGCCGACGGGGTGCAGGGCGAGCACGGCGCCGAACCAGCCCTGGGGCGTCCAGGTGTGCGCGGGGTACGGGCCGTCGGTCGCCTGGGCCAGGCCGACGTCGATGCGCTGGCCGGCGTGGGCGTTGCAGACCGCGAAGACGTAGGCGAGCGCGCCGGTGGTGAGGAGGAAGGCCGGGACCGTCAGCGCCGTCCACAGGTAGTACAGGGCGCGGGCGCGGGGGCGGAGGAGCAGCGCGAGGATCCCGCCCAGCCCGACCAGCACGAAGGCCGTGCCCGCCGCGCCGTTGCTGGTGTGGCCCTGGTCGACCAGCAGCGCGGCCGGGACGCCGGAGAGGTGCACCGGGTCGGAAGACGAGGTAGAGGGGATCAGGTAGTCCCGCTGCGTCGCCACGTTGTTCAGGTAGTACACGGTGCTGCTGATGAAGCCGAGCTCGAGCAGCGCGTCCACCATCAGCAGCGCGAGCGCCAGCTTGAGGGCCAGCGGCACCGCGGTGGTGGTCGCGGAGGAGGGCCTGTGGTGATGGTGGTCGTCGTCGTGGGCGTGCTTCGAGGAGGACATGGGCGGGCTGGCTGAGCGGTCGTCCGCCGCCAGACTCGAGTATTGCGGGTTGCTGGCGGTGGTCGCCGAGGGGCCGTTCTTCGGCATCGTGTCCATGGGTACGGGGTCGTTCATGGTCGCGAGCTGGGGTGTATACTCCAGACCTAGGCAAAGCAGGTGCCGGTGTGCGTAAGGTAGCCTTTGGCTGCTCGAGGCTTTTCTTGTGTAATGTCGGCTTGGCCTGACACAATCCTGCGGTAAGGAAGAACGAGAAGAGTCAAAAAGCCACGATGCTGGCCGCCGGACGGGCTCCCTGGGGAGTAATATACCTTACCCTATGCCAGGGACGATGCGGGAACAAACCAACAACGGCCGGCTGGCTCCCCCATGTCTGGTCTGTCTGCTTGCTTGCTGCTCTTCGCACCGCAGCCGACAGAAGACGCCTTGCACTGCACCGCACCGCTTTTTGGGTTCGGCCAACGTCAGCGATCCTGGGCAACGTCCGCTAGGTCTCACCACCCAACCTGCCATGCTACAGGCTGGCTGGCCGCAGCTCTCCCCCCTTCCCCCCGCGCGGGGGCTGCAGTTGGATGTCCTCATCGCCCCCAAGGGCTTTGCGCTGGCGCCAATGAGACCGGAGCGGGCGTAGGTCCTCGTCGAGCGGCACAGCCCGGGCACCCGACTGCGTCGATCTGGAAAAGGCAGAACAGAAGCAGTGCGGTGCGGCTGAGCTTGGTATTGCAACCTAGTCCAAGGTTGGGGGCTAGGCCTTACTAATAATATACCGAGACCCCGCCTGCCATGTCTCGAGAGGGTATAGGGCACGCCTCGGCTGTCCCAACCCTCGCCGGTTTAATTTAGGTAGGGCCGTTAGTTCATGTTGAAGGCCCGGGAACGGTAGCCGGCCAAGTTTCTCGGAAATCCTTTCTCGAGAAGGCAGAAGCATTGATTATTTTGCTATCAATTGTCCCGTGGACACACTCTCTACTTGCCCACTACTAGTAGACATTGGTAAGCAAATCGCTGCCTGGGAACTGGAGGCGCATTCGCTGCTTGAGCTCGAAATGTGTGAGACAGACTACACTGGCCCATTCCCAGAAGCACTGCCACCGATTGTTGGGACGGGGGAAAACCACCGGGCACTAGGTTCCACGTGGAAACCCGTCGGGATTCTAGCAGTCTAGGTTGCAAGTAGTGAGGCTGTACTGCAGTAGTAGCGTTGGTAGATCCCGGAATCACATGCCCGGGGTCTCACTGCTATTAGGTAAAGATTCCTGGTGCACAATACTTGGCTACACACTCAGCCTCACGTGAGCCAAGGAGCCTCTGGAGGCCGACGAGGCATTTTTTGATCAGACGACATGCAGAATGTACCATAAGGTCGAGCTGTATGATCGTGATCTTCTGCGCAAGAGCCAAGACGAAACCTCTGCATTTACTCCACGAGTCTAACTAAGTACTTGCACTGCCATTCTCGATGAACTGAATCGACAACGACCCAATCTATCGTTTGTGATTAGGCGACAACATTAACCACCCTGACGCCGTGGAGATAACTGGGGTGTTGCCCGAGGGAATCGAATCCCGGGCAATTGTAACTGGCATCACTCAGGCGGGCCCAGGGCCGTGTATCGCCATGACCCAGGAACGGGCAAAGCTAAGGGAAAACGGGCTACAATGCTCGGTCACGAAGGCACAGGCGAAGGCATGATATGTAAGTCTACAGGTATATTTTCAATCCGAACATCATGGTCCGAATCGCAGAATGAAAAGATGCTCTAAATCGCTAAACCCAAACCGCAACACCAGGCCGAGGGTCCCTATCCTCATCATGCGATCGCATTCCAGCGCCTTTTTGTTGCCAAACGCATCTTCCATCTAGTAGACCTCAAGGACGTACCGTCCCTCCTCCTTGAGCCGGTCAATTTCCTTCTTGGGGTCGACCTTGCGGCTGCTGGTCTTGGCCTCGGTGGCAATAGCCTCCTTCAGGACATCCGTTACATCAGGCACAGGCCAAGTAGGGCCGCAGAGGTAAAAGGAACCTTGCTGCTCGATGTATGCCTTGACAATGTTGGGCATGGTCTGGCGCATGCGGTCCTGGATGTACACCTTCTGGGGCTGGTCGCGGGAAAAGGCGGCGCCGAGCAGGGTGATGACGCCCGCATCGACATACGCCTCCCACTCCTCACCGTACAGGTACTCCTCGCGCTGGTGGCGCGAACCCAGGTACAGCAGGATGGCGCCGATGTCCTTGCCGGCAGCCTTCTGCATGGCCCGGTACTGCACAAAGGCGCGGAACGGCGCCAGACCCGTACCCAGACCAGCCATGATCAGCGGCGCGTCGTCGCGCTCCGGCAGCTTCATGACCGACGGCTTGACCGAGGCAGTGACCGCGGCGCCGATGGGAAGACGGCTGAGGTAGCGCGTCGCCTGTCCGTAGCGCGTGCGGCCCTTGGTGTCGACCCAGTCCACCACCACAATCATGAGAGCGACGGTGCAAGGTGACACGGCTTGTGCGGATGCAATAGAGTACTCGCGGCGCTTGAGCGGGCCGACCAGGCGAGCGAGATCCGGGAAGCTGGGACGGGCCGACTTGAACTCCTCGAGGATATCGGCGAACGTAAGCATATCCAGTTCCGAGCGACGTTTGAACTCTTCAGCACCCTCGGCAGCACCCAGCGAAGCAAGTTTCTTCTTTTCAAACTCGTCCGTGGCGAACTCGGACAAGCCCTCGTAGAAGCGCTTCGGGGGCTTACCGAAGATGTCGATGTTCTGCATAAGGGACTGGTATACGGTGCGCGTCTCAAGAACATCTGCGCTGTCCTTCGACGGCACCTGGACAAGGTCGTTGGCGTTCAGGCCATACGAGTCCATGAACTGCTGGACCATTTCAGGGTCATTTTCAGCGTGGATACCCAGCGCCTCACCAATCTTGTATGTGAGACCGGAGTCGCCAAGGTCGAACTCGATGTGGAAGATGTTTCGGTCGTAGGTAGCAGGGGTGAGGCGACGGTTCTCCTTCACGTGGATGGTGTATGTCTTGGCCGTCTGGTCAGGGCGGAGGCCGATGTCGGTGGCGTATGCCTCCTTGAAAATGAGACCCTTGGCAGCCGCTTGCCAATCGCTCAGCTGCAGCTCTTGTTCTACCTCTTGCTTGACAAATGGCACGAAGCTGTTGGTCTTCAGGGTCTTGGGGAGGTTCCTGGGCGCCTCATCAACGGCCTCAGCCCAAGTCTCTGGCACATCAAACTGCTTCAAGCACTTGTCCACGGCATCATTGCACTCCTCCAGTGTGGGCTGGTTGCCCTCCAACTCAGCAAGCTTGACCAAGGTCTCATGCTTGAGGTCGGGTTGCGCAATTCTCAGGAACGCCAACTCAACCAGCAGCCTCGCAGCAACGCCATCAGCCTCGAAGGCAGGTGATAGGGCGGTGTCGACAACGTGGAGAGATAGGTTTCTGTTCTTGATATTCTGGCGCAAGGAAGCGGGCAAACGCTTCTCGACGTCCTCGTCCTTGAAGTTCGGCAACCGGACGATGAGGCTACCGCCATTCTTGACGCTACTGGAGATGGCCACCTCCTTGAGCAGCTTTTCATCGGCAACAAGAACAACGTCAGCCTCCTCAATGAAGTAAGGGGCGTCAATCGTCTTCTTTGACGTCCGCAGGTCAGTACGGACGGCACCACCCTGTACGAGATTGTCGTGGGACTCGCTCAGGTAGACATTGCTGGTGGAGTCTCTCGAAAGAAGGTTGCCCACAGCAGTGGGGGTCAACAGAGCAGTCGATGCATCCGTGTCCCAGAAGATGTACTGCTCGACGGACTCAAGTTGAGGAAGCTGAAGCTGAACCTCTCTAGCAGTCTTGCTGATCGCCTGGGAGAGTGTGGTGGCAAAGCTTGAAGGTGTGAGGGTCTCCGTGGCGGGATACTTGATTTCTTGCACAGCCGGGTTCACGGTCCATCGGTTGGAGAAGGAAATAGCTGTGAGAACGTCCGAGTACAGGATGGACTGTACTGAAGCGTCCGACACGGCAGTCTCATCTTCCACTTGACCCAAGACCGCAATGCTTTGAACCGACTCTGGAAGAGCCTTGATGAATGCCTCCTCGAGGAATGGGCGGTACAGGCGGACGCTGATGGCGCCGACCTTCTCTCCATCAGCGGCAAGTTTGGCGACAATCTGCTTCGCGAGCTCCGATTCGACGCTACCAAATACCACGAAGACGGTCTCGGCGGCACTGTGGCCGACATACTCGAATGGCTTGTAGTCGGTGCCGAGCTCGTCGTTGAAAACCTGGAAGAGTTCGGCAACTTTGCCAGCGCTGTCCAGACGCTCGTTGAAGTCGGCTGTAGCCTTGGAGAGCTTCTCGAACATTTGAGCAACTCCACGCTGGCTCAGGACGTCGATGACCCGGAGAGTCTCGCGGGAAGTCCTGACGCCATCATAGATGTGAATAGTGGGCAAGATCTTGGCCATCAGGGTTGCGAATAGCGACATGTGCTGAGACTCATACGCAGAGGAACTCGATACGAGACCAAGTCCAAGTTCGTCGGAGAGTTGCAGCGCTGTGCTGTACTCGGAAGTGAAGCCGGCGTCGGCATTGTAGTCGGCGGCTGCGACGTGTGCGACGAAGGGGCTGGCAACCCCGTAGAGGAGCGAGAGCTGGTCCAAAGCAGCGCGTAGGTGGCGCAAGCTGAGCGAGGGTGCTAACAAGGTCTGGGGAATATGTCTCTTGCTAAGGTCGAAGTCCTTGGAGAAGATATAGCCGAGGGCAAACGCGCCAGCTCCCGTGCGAGTCTGCAAGGGTAGGACCGAAGTCGTTGAGCCGTGGACATTCGGCTCATTGTTCTTTGCCCAATCCTTCACGGCAACATCCAGATCGAAGGTCTCGGGGGAGTATGAGAAGATCTTGTCGGAAAGGGCGTACGCAATCTGCTGAACAAGCAGTTGGCCGGTGACATAAGTAGGGCCAGATATCGCGGAGAGGGAGACGGGTTGGCCGAAGGGGAGGCTGGAAGAGTGCTTGGTGAACTCAACCCGGGAGGTTTTGGATTCGGGCATGGTGATTTGGTTTGCGAGGCCACCGGCGCTCTCAGACTGCTTCAACTGCATCGCAAGGGCGCGCCTCGAGCCTCTTCAAAGATGAAGATGGCTAGGATGGATCCGGACTTGCCTCGAGACACACACGAGGGACAGATCCAGATGTGATCAAGCAAGACCTCGAGTTCTCTGGAACTCTGGAGTCGGGTAGTACCGGCGTGAAAGAGGGCCAGATACTCTATGACGGCTACCAAACAAGAACGAGGTAGGAGAGGCAAGTGATACCTTTGGGAACGGGTATCGCAGACGAGGAACAGAGACAGCGAACTCACGGCTCTAATAGACTTTCATACGCCAACGGAGCAAAAAATTATTCTTGCTAATCCACAATCCAGACCTGACAGATCGACCTCGACACCGGGCTCACGCCATCGCTCGGTTGAAGCCATCTCGTCTCGCGGCAAACGGTACGGATGTCGGTAGCGCGGCTGGACGGGCCTGGGCAGACAAGGCAGAGTGTCGCGATGGAAAAGAGGCCACGGCTCTGCCAATTCGCATTTGCACCACGGAATCACGCAATACCCCGCTAGGCCGGTAGCGGACTAGCACCAAGACTTGAGAGAAGCCGGCCAATCACGCCCGAGAGGGTTTCCATTTGCGGCCACACAGCGCACTGCGGCTTTGCTGTGGCGTGCTGGGGAACTGCAGGGTCCGCGGCTTCTCGATCTCCAGATCTGTCGGTGGCAGCCACTAGCACCCCCAGGGCCCATTCCATCACGATTTGTCATCTACTTTTTCTCTCCGTCTTCGGCTGGCTCGTGATATTGCGACACTGGCACCGACGGCCGCTTGTGGGACACATGAGATGAACATGACTAAGACGGGTTGACGGGGAATTCTCTGGCGTTGCCACGATTAGCAGGTGAAAGGCTGGCAAGGCTGGTAACGGGAGATGAATTTTTGGAGATACCTACCTATAACATGTCAAGTGACCGAGCTTGCTGAAGTAATATGTAAGCGCTCACAGCTTGCCTCCATCCCGGATCCTGGTGTACCCATAGTGCCAGCCTTCCGTCTTCATATCCTCGCGGACCTTGTAGTTGGACTCGGCGATCCTCAACACATCCATATCGAGATCGACAATCGAGACGCCTTCGGCACGGCCCATCCGACCCATGGACCCGATATGCGGGACGCCGACCTGGCTGACGCCGGCGAACATGGTGTCCTCGCCCTTGGCGGGTGGGCCGCCGGCGTTGACGAAGACCACGGCGCAGGTGTTCTCGAACGCACGGCTGACGACCGCGTTGTTGAGGAAGAGCTCCTCGCCGCGCGGGTTGAGCGCGTAGGCCTCGTCCGAGACGTCGCGCAGGCTCCAGAACGACGGCACGCAGATGAGCTGCGCCCCGTCCGCGATCAGCTCGCGGAACGCCTCGGGGAAGGCCAGGTCCCAGCACACTAGCAGCCCGACCCGTCCCAACGGCGTGTTGAACGCAACGTGCGGCTCGTGCGCCGACGACACCAGATGATGTCGTTCCGGGTGCCACAGGTTCTTCTTCTGGTACCGGCCTGCTACCGTTCCGTCGCTCGAAATGAAGTAGGCTATATTGGTGAGTGTATCGTCCTCCGCTGCCTCCACGATCGTGCCCGGTACGAGGCAGATGTTCGCCTCCTTGGCCAATGCTTGGTACTTGCTGAGGTACGTTGCCGACTCGGTGCAGGCCCTCTTGAAGTCCGGGTCATCGGGAACCCACGAAGTTAGGTGGTACTCCGGCAGGATTGCCAGGTGACAGCCTTTCGCCGCTGCATCCCTGATGAAGTTGGCAGCTCGTTCGAAGTTCTCGGCGGGCGAGACAGGCTATAGAGGAGGGTGAGTCAGGAAGTGAGGCTTGCGGAGTTGCTGCATTGAGGTTATGCTTGCGGTATCAAGTGAAGCTTCAAACCGTCCGCTCTGTATTCCACTTTCATCTTCTCCAACACTTCGAAAATGTCGCAAAGTTCAGGGGTCCCGTGACAATGAGGAGAGAGGCAGACGGACCTTGGGATGCAATTGAACTAGAGCAACTTTGTAAGTCGGAGCCATGGCGTTATGAGCCAAGGCGCAGTTACAGGAAAACGTTGGGGAATGCTCGCAGCGGTTGGGAACTCGGGGTTTCGTTATATTTTCCTGGATACTGTGCCTGGGTAATACGCATCTTCCTATTGCACATTTACTGTTGTTACCTGTTGTTGCGAGTGCAGCGTCATTTCTAGGATACTTTACCTGCCTTGGGTGCAAGGATTGCGGGGTTCAGATCCGCCCTCGCCGCGACTCAGCATCCTCACTACTTGCATAACCGTGTTAGAGTGCAAACATTGGAACCATCCATAAGGTAGGCCACGGAGTTGAAGATCAACTGACGTCGGATTCATAAAACGAACGACTGTTTGGATTTCGTGACTCATACAAGAGCAGCACCGTTTGTGCCCTTCGAAAGAAGCCGCTCTCAAAACCTTGACATGCCCGGCTCTGCATACTTTTCGTTGTCTCTCCACCGCTCTCCCGGTCACTTGTTCCTACCTGGACATGGCTGATCCGCAAGATAAAAGTCTGGTGAAAGTTCGCGATCACACGCGTCAAACCTGTAGCCCCTAGCATCAAAAGATTGAACTGTTGGCGAAAACTTGACCTCCATCGTGTGTCGCGGTGATCAATCGTAGCCTGGATCATGCACCTGGCAAACTCGAAAATTGAAATCGAAGATAGCTACCTTGGCTGGGTGCCACTTGATGAGCACGGTATTTCACACCGCTAAATCTTCTGGGAAGAACTCGCTGTACACGGCAGCATAGGCGATTTGGTGATGCTTGCCGTGTAAAGTTGGGAAAGCTTGCTTTTTTGATATTGGGTTGACGGCAAGTTTTTAACTTAATATGTTAAAAATTAGGCTTCGCTCTGATTTTGGGAAAGAAACTGACCACCTAGAGCGCCACACCTAGCTTGAGAGACGAAGGAAGGAAGGACAGGCGATAGGCACTTGGCACGCGAGAGAGAGAGAGAGACGGCAACCGGAAGGAAGGGAAGGAGGGGGGGCCCACTACCCTGAATTTAGAAGGGGAAAGGCAAGCTTTCCTAATAAATTGTAAAACACGAGCAGCGTTCCAACGGCTAAATAAGTCAAGGCAAGGGTTTTCAGCCCTTGTGCTGACGTGTAGCAAGTCTCATGATGAGAAAATATCTAGATAGGGAGCCGTACGTTCACGTACTTTTCCGACATGAACACAGGGAAGGCAAATGAGTTATCACTGCTTAGCCCGAGGCATAGCTGTATTCATCTTCCAAGGTGCTGCACGGAGTCAGTGCGA
Organism: Xylariomycetidae sp. FL0641; assembly: GCA_022376655.1. Taxonomy (NCBI): domain Eukaryota; kingdom Fungi; phylum Ascomycota; class Sordariomycetes; species Xylariomycetidae sp. FL0641. The sequence continues at coordinate 12,690 of JAJJKE010000139.1, read as the reverse complement.
TGCAAACCAGTACATAAATCAACGAGTTGTGTAATCAGGAACGCGCATTCCACCAAGACCTTCCCGGCAAACGCTTCTTTGATGTTCACCGGTACCAAGCGCTCCCCAGGCAAACGCCTGCAGACACATGGGCAAGGATAAGGGCATATCCGGCGGCTCTGAATAACATCGGCGATGCCTAACACCAGGAACTACGCCAACCGCCGCAGGCGTTCGACAGCCTCTGGGAATCCCTGAGCAATATCACCCTCCGACCAGGGGCACCGAACGCAGCATCAGCCCCGTCTCAAGCCTTCTTCTCGCCTTCCTCGGCCCGGCTCGCGGAACCCTCACTCTTCCCAGCACCAGCATCCTTCCGTACAATTTCGGGTATCGGCGCCGCGTACGCAGGGTCCGGGCGGCCCCAGAGATACGAGGGGACGCCGTCGAGAGTGTCTCTGCGCGGCTCGTAGCTGGTGTAGGGGGGTAGCTGCGTACTGGCGCCTTCGTAGAAGGCCTCGTTCTGGCGGAATGCTTCTCCTGCGTTCGGCATTCTCGGTGAGGGAGCGCAGGGACAGCGCTTTGGTGGACTCGTAATTGTGGACGATGACTCTGACCTGGTTGGCTATTTAGGCTGCAGAGATGAGGTGTGTCTTGGGTGTCGAGCATCGTGAGGAGTCGAGTTTTGGAGGAAGAAGGATTCGTGGGCTTTATGCTCTATGGTTCGCTCCTCGAGTTCGCGCATCCTACCTCATTTGATGCGTAAAGTGAAACGACGTGCTACGGCATACTTGCAACTGAATGTGCAAGAATCCTTAGAAATGGAGGATGGGGTAAGGCTTCCCGCGCTGTAGCGACTTAGACAGCTGCTGGCACAGTTTTACAGTCGCTGGGGGCAACCCCACGGACGAAATCGCGGACAAGCTTCACGAGCGAGATGGGAAACTGTTAACGCCTCAGACCGCACGTTCAAAACACTGTTAGGGAATATATACAGAGTGGCGGGTGATAAGTACCGCAGCGTACAGGGGTGTTCTCCTCATCTCCTCATTTTAGGATGACAACACACCGATATCTAGATGAGTGATTCATGTCTATTGCCCGGGGGAAATCAATTTGCCTTCCGCACGGGTGTTCGGGTGCCAACCACCAGCATATGTCTGGGAGCCGTTCTCGGCGGCGTATTTTCGCATCCTTGCTTGTAACTCGGGTCGGAAATGTCGAATCAGTCCCTGAATTGGCCAGGCGAAAGCCTCTCCCAAAGCTGCAAGATGATTAGTACGCAATATACAATGAAGTAACAGCAAGATGCAAACATACCGCAAATGGTGTGACCCTCGACTTGCTTTGTTAGCTCCTGGAGCATGTCGATCTCTCGCTCGCGGCCCTGACCCTTCTCAAACCGGCTCATTATCTGCTCGGTCCACTTGCTGCCCTCTCGGCAAGGTGTGCACTGTCCGCAGGACTCGTGTCGGTAGAAGTGAGAGAGTCTGGAAATACCCCGGACGACGTCGGCAGATTTGTCCATCACGATAACAGCCGCAGTTCCCAGACCAGATTGGCTGTCCTTGAGGGCGTCGAAGTCCATCAGCTGCTCATCACAAACACTCTTTGGGAGGATAGGGGTCGAAGATCCACCAGGGATGATAGCCTGGAGGTTGTCCCAACCGCCCCTGACACCACCGCAGTGCTTGTCGATCAGTTCCCGGAGAGGGATACTCATTTCTTCCTCGACAGTGCAAGGGTTGTTGACGTGGCCAGAAATACAGAACAACTTCGTTCCCTGGTTACGCTCGCGACCGAAACCAGCAAACCAGCTTCCGCCTCTTCGGCAAATTGTAGGGGCGACAGCGACGGTCTCGACGTTGGCGACAGTAGAGGGGCAACCGAAAACACCGACAGCGGCGGGGAAAGGCGGCTTCAGACGGGGCTTGCCGGGCTTGCCCTCGAGAGACTCAATCAGGGAAGTCTCCTCTCCGCAGACGTAGGCACCGGCTCCACGGTGAATATAGACATCGAAATCGTAGCCGGAACCGCAGGCGTTCTTTCCGATCAAACCGTCAGCGTAGGCCTCGTTGATGGCGTTTTGGAGGACGGCGGCTTCGTGGACGAACTCGCCACGGATGTAGATGTACGCAGCAGTGCAGTTCATGGCACGACCGGCAACCAAGCATCCTTCGATGAGTTTATGGGGGTCCTTTCGCATGATCTCTCGGTCTTTGCATGTTCCCGGCTCGCCTTCGTCGGCGTTGACTACGAGGTATCTCGGCTTCGTGTCCTTGTCCCAGTCCTTGAAGTTCATGAACGACTGCGGCCGCCCGAGTCAGTACCACAACCCATAGCAGACTAGAGAGCACGGGAGGTGCTACACACCCACTTGAGACCCGAGGGGAAGCCAGCTCCACCTCTGCCTCGCAGACCCGAAGCCTTGATCTCGCTGATGATCCAGTCGTGTCCCTTCGTGATGATGTCCTTCGTTCGGTGCCAATCGCCCATCTTCTTGGCCGACTTCAGGTCGGGTGGGAAGCGACCGTACAGGTTCTGGAAGATGCGGTCCTGGTCCTTGAGTCCGCCATAGGTGCGCTTCGGGGTGCCCTCCTGGACGGTCGCGAAACCGCGAGACTGCTGGGTGGCCGGGAGAGTGACGCGCGACAAGGCCTTCGCAGAGGCTGCCGACTGGTTCGATGTCCGAGACAGCATCGTGAAGGTGGGATTGGCGCTCGGTCGAGCTGAGGGAGTGGAGAGGGTCGATGGCAATGGCAGCCCGGAGGGTTTGTAGGTTTTGGTGTTGTTCATCGATGAGGCACTTGAAAGCAAATGGCTCCCAAATGTCTGGCTTGTGATTGGCCTTCCCAAGCTCCTTGTGGGTACTGTGGCGATCGGAGCTTGGGCCATGCAATGTGCCGACTGGTGACCTCAATGCCTCTTTGCCTGCATAGGGGCATCTCTGACAAAGGAATTGCACGTAAACGAACTATGAGCATCCTGGGATATTCCACCTTCCGCGTCGCGATCCCAATTCCACTTCGAGACGTCGCTCTGCGCGTCCGACCCTCACAATAGCGCTGAGCGAGCTTTTTCGACACTGCAGCAACTGACCGGAGAGCAAGGGAAGCAATGCAGTCGCATTCCCCCTTTCCATCGATCACGCCGTAAACCTCCCGAACATCGAACGTCGCATACACCATGTCTTCCTCCCACAGCAAACGCCAGTCGGTTCTCCCCCGCGCTCCGTCCGGGCCCAAAGCGCCCGCGAACCTGTCGTCGTCAGTCACCATCGCCGACTCCGCGATATTGACGGGACACCATACTATTAACGTTAGTTCGGAATCCGTCATACATCCGCGCGCGAAGCTCGACTCTACGAACGGCCGCATCACCATCGGCCGCCGCTGTATCGTCCACGAGAGGACCAATATCGGTGCTGCTGCCACCATGGTTCCCGCTATACCTGGGGCCGAGTCTGAGCCCAAGCCCCGTGATGGGGTTGTCATTGGCGACTACGCCGCTGTCGAAGTGGGCGCGACCATCGAATCGGGCGGTACTATGATAGGCGAGGGTAGCGTTGTCGGCGTGAACTGCAGAGTCGGAAGAGGTGCGTCGTTGGGAAAGGTGAGTTTGTGGAGCACTCGAGGGGCTGCCACGCTCTAGGCTGAGTAGTATTTGCTGACTACCGGCTTAGCATTGCACCCTTACGCCGCTCAGTACTGTCCGGCCTGGCGAAAAGGTCCCCGATTTCACGGTCGTCTACGCGAATGGCACGCGACGGCATGATAAACGAGATGTAGCGGACTTGAAGAACAAGGCTCAATCCCGTCAGATTGAGGTTCTACGGCGGTTGATACCCAGTAACCCGGGGAAGTTCGTTTGATACACGGAGAGGCCTTCCCTGAACCGCTATCATACGTGCTCCTGGTCGAAATGCAACGATGGACACGCAGGGACTAGAAGGCTTGAGAACGAGCTTACAGGAACATGAATGCCTCATTGGCGTTCTAGGAAGGAAACCTGCCACTCACAATTAGAGTTCCTTGAAGGGCTCGAGTCCGAACTGGGGCAGACCTGCTCCGCAGCTAAAAGCAGGACATGTCTCGGCAGTCCAAATACCTAGGTAGTTAGTATTTGGTCGCGAAACAAAGGCTCTAGGACTTCCTCAGGTCCTATCGCCTACCCAAGTGGCGACCGCCAAGTACAGAGTTTGGCCACGGGGGACTCTGGCCCCCTGCAAAAGTTCTCTGAGCCATACGTCAACGGACAAGGCAATCTTCCCACTGCCACCCTCTCACCTGGCACCTGCCCTGCGGTTTTGAGCCTGAACCGTTTGAATCAGCAATCTTGTGCCGAGCGGTGGTAGAGTCGTGGCCTCAGTAAGTTAAACCAGAATCGGCCGCTGAAGCCGCCAAACGCTCCCGAACATGGATCAGGACAAGAGCTTTAGCAACACAATAAGCTGACCCCTCGATGCCCGTGGAACCTACTCTTTCGCCTTTGTGCTTTACATCGTGGCTGTCCTTACCTCTTGCTGTGGTCCGTATCATGAAAATTTGGGCGCTGTTCTCCATTCAGGTCTGATCATGGACACCTGAAGTAGAAAGCCGCCCTATCGACGGAGAAGCTAAGCCTAGCCCACTCTCTTTTCTTAAGGCTAGCATGGAGGCATGTCGTGCGATACGATTCAATCTGGTAAACAGGTTTAGCCGTGAAAATACGATGGGTATCTAAAGCAGCTGGCTCCGTTACACAGTACAATCAAAAGGCAAACTAACGTGCAAAACCAATCCTCGGTGCTCAACGGGAGGATCTCGTGCTACCACCACGCATCATGAGACTTCGCCTTCTGAAGTAGACCAGGTCAAGCAGTGAGGTAGACCCGTCGGGCCTCCATGCGTTCAGGCCCGTGCTTTGCGGTTAGTCGCTTCAGATGCTTCTCGCGCCTCCGCTCTTCTTTGGCATCCTGGGGGGGATTTGTAGAATTCACCAACATCAGTGAATCATCATCACGCTGTGTCCAGACCCCTGATGTGCGTTGGGGCAGCTCCTGACCCGATCTCAGTGTCTCCATGACGTGACTAGCATGGCCTATGTTCCACGTTGTTGCTTTCAGGGCCCGAATGACAATGTCCTGTGAATACCCCAGGGCCACGAACCTATCAATGACCGAGTCAGGCGTATCTTCTTCAGGGGCCACCGTCATGGATGGACGATCTTGCGGGCTTCTGCCATGCGAGCCATTCGTCTGCTGGTGTGGCGCAGGGGATGCGAAAACATCCTCGCCCGGATCCGCCTCTCGTCGCCAGGATCGTGGCAGGTGACGCGGTTGAGGCCGCGTTTTGCCGCGACTTCTAGAGACTGCAGTCTTCTTTTCTTTCAGCGGCACTGGTATTTCCTCATCCGATTCATTGGATTGAAATGGATTCTGGGGCGTATGCCGCGGCAAAGAAGCTGGGGGCAGGGAAGAAGATGGGCCAGCATTGCTCGGCACTTTGCGAGACCCCAACTCCACTTCTTCCATATCTTGTTGAGACGATTCGAGTTGAAGTTGCTGGGATGGCGTTATATTGGCTTGAGTTTCCGTAAGGGCTGTTTCTTGCTCATCATCGAACGCGATTCCTTGAGTCTCGGGGTCAAACCGAGAATCTTGCGTCTCGGGCTCAACAACGCGCTTTCGAGGTGTTGGAGAGGCTGGGAGTTCTTCAAAGTAGTCATCATCATCTTGCAAGTCAACTCCACGCTGAGTAACTGGAGTCGGGCTTGGTCCTGTAGGCTGGCGCAGATGCGACGTTCCATTTGCTTCATCGGGAGTTGATGGTATCTCTCCTTGACGGTCTAATCTTCTGCGCTTGGGAGACGTGTAAGGGTATGACTGATCAGAGAACTGAACGGCTGCCTCAGCTTGCCTTTTCAACGATGGCTGGCCTGGTGGGGACGATGGAAGCCCTGACATTGTATCGAGTGCGGTATCTTCGCCATCTTCGCCATCCACGTCACTAGCTTCTTCATCTGCATCGTCAAAACTGGCAAGAGCCTCCTCAAAAGGGGCGAGCTGATCCTCGTAGTGTCGTTGGAGTTCCAATACAACACTCTCTTGTGCAGCCCAGTTGAATCCGAGCGTTTCGGCAATAAGTTCCCAATCGCGGTCTTCAGGCTCACGCTTTTGTGACTCGACTGCTCGCCATAAGTTCCAGATGTCGATGGTTTGACCAGCAATGGAGGCCCACGGCTTTGGCTGAATTCCCACGTTTTGCACGAACGCGTTATAGTCGCGATAGAATTGCTCCTTCGGGGTTATGTGCTCGCCCAGTGAGTCTGCATCTGGGTGCTGTCCGGCTTCGAGACTCAGGCTAGGTGGCGAAGACGGACTTTGCAAAGATTTCTGCTCAATTAAACCCTCCCCTTCCTGATGTCGACTCGACGGGTTTTGGTTTTCAACGTCCTCAAAGCCATCGTTGGAGCCTTTGTTAGAGGGATCTCTGCTAGCCTTGGCTTGCTCTGTGCTAGCCAGCGTGCTATCGATCAACCGTTCTCTAGTCGATCTGGGAGCTTCCCAGGCTTGCTTCGACTCCCCATGTTGGTCCAGCTGCAGGTTATCTGCAGATGGAGGGGATTTGGTGGGCCCAGATTCCGTGTTTTGTCCTTGGTCTCGTAACTTCCCCTGGCGTTTGTGTTGGTTGCTGTCGGTGTCCCTAGGAGAGAGAGTTCCTTTCTCAGGACTCAGTGGGTCATCTGGAAGGAGTCCTGCTCTGCCCGTATCATCCGCGTCTTGTCGCTTGTAGTCCTGGCGCTCCCATCCAGATTCTTCGGAAGACTCCGGCGAACTCGACTCTCTTCTGGTTGAAGCCTCGTCACGGCGGTCCCGGATCTTACTCCCGCCATTCATGGACTTTGCGCTGGACTGGACATTCGGCCCAAGATGCTTTATGCTTGATCCTGGCGCCGCCCGGGCTGGCACACTCTCGGCAGGTTTCGGGGCAAGCTTAGCCTTCGGTCGGGCGCCTTGCTGGTTTGGAGGGTGGCTGAGCCCTTCGAGGAATTCACGCGTCCAATTTCCATCGTCGTCCAGAAACCTTGGCTCCAGTTGCTTCAGCCAGCGATCCCTCCAGGAATGCATGGAATGCTGCGGAAACTGGACGCGGTTAGCGAGCTCACATAGCGTCACGAGCATGGCAACGAACATTGTTGGCCAGCTCGGCGTAAATCTTATTTCCGCCGAGTCCCAGCCCTTCCGAAAGAGAATCCCGGACATGTTCGATAAGAATGCGATCTTCCTCGTTGGTAAATTTCGCTCTGATACGGGGCCCCGTACCGGCAGACTGTACGTTCCTTGGCGGTAGATCGAACTCATCTTCGGCAACGGAAGGCCGAGGAAGTAGTCGTAACTTCTTCACCCAGCGGTCTCGCCATGACTGCCATGTGTGAGTTGGGTGCTGAAATCATGGTCAGTAATGGCGAGCAGATGGAGATTTGAGCGACTGGAAGCATACCTTCTCAGCCCAATACTTGAAGATCTCATTGCCAGAGCTGCCGCGGCCTGATCTCTTCTCGACGAATGTAACAAACTTTCCCAATTCACGGTCTTCTTCTTCGGTGAACTTCTGTCTTGTCGCTTTGGCTTGTGTTCCTGTCGGTCTCCGCATAGCAGGGCTAGCTGGGGTCTGTGTAGAGCTGGTTCGCGCCGGTGGCGGTGCGATGCATAGGTAATCTTCCGCACTGTCGAGGGAACCCGCCTTCAGGGCATCCTCAACCATCTGATAAGAATAGGACCCGGGAGGTGCATCAGCTCGGTTGGGATCTGCCAAATAGTAGTCGGCGTTCTTTTCCAGCTTTGCTATTGTACCGCCGTTGTTCTAGACCGTCATCAGCCGGCAGTCATGGATGGAGTGGAATGCTCCTCTTACCTCGATGTTCCGGATGCATGTTTGGCGGTGCGGGATTCGAAGCGAGACGTAGAATGCCTTGCCGTCAAATATGTCCCCTCCGCGACCATCTTGGGGAGTAACCCCCTCGTAGACGATTCCACCCGGCATCATGTGTTACATGAGATTGCTTCGAGGACTTCGGTAACTCTCGTGAGTTGCGGTTGAACTGCGTAAGGTACCAACGTACTTAGATGCGATGGTATCGATGGTTCGGTGTAAGCTGCAGGCTCCAATTCGCTAATTAAGCCAGTGTTTGCAAACCACTCTTACAACGCGGCCAATTCAGAGAAACGTGCATCCGCTGCATGAAGGTTCGAATGAGGCAACGGGTGGGTATGTATGCCTTTAAGTTAATGGTGCTAGGAGAAGGTCAGGTTCGGGGCGAAGCAGCCTCAGTGGGAAAGTCTCGTGCATTAAGGTTTCACTCGACGCGTGATGAGAGATCGCGATTGCCCTATTGTCACAGATCCCGTGAGAAAGCCCCGAGCCGCAGCCAGGTATGCATAGATCGATGTGGCATTCTAGTAGAGGGGCGCTAGGTACCGAGCGGGATGCATCCCGCAGGCGTGGGACGGGCCTGACTGCTGCTGAGCTGAACTGACGGCGTGACCTGCACCACCGACAAGGCCGTCTCAGCTCACACAATCATCTCAGGTCACCCGGCGCGCCAATTTGGTCTTTTGGAACCTTCGCTTCTCACCCAGTCGTACGCCAGCGCTGCTGATGACAGTTGCCGTTGATCATTTCCGGCGTCCTGTCTCTGCGCATTTGATGATGGTTTGTTCTACTTTATAGAGTTTCATTGGGCGACATAGACGGTCGCGTTTCATTTCACACTCTGAACACCACACCATGCTCAAAAGCAGTCTGGGAAACACGCGGAAATTCGGCCTCGGTGTAATCCTCGAAATAAGTATTCCCGACATCTGAGGTTTTCACCCTGAAAATGGGTATCGTCGCTCAGCTGGCCTTGGGCGTTCTCGCTATTTCCTTCATGACCTTTGTTGCTTTCTTCGGGAGGCTTCCAGCCCTGAGGTACGACACCACCCACACGAGCTAACCCAGTCTCACGTTCCCTCATCCACTCTCACGTGATTCCCGTCCGCGAGCGCATCCCTAGTGTCTTATGACGAGAATACACGCTGACATCAGGCTGCAGACACACACCGATAGCTTGGATCTACCGAGTGATGTGGGTTTCCATACCGAACGCCTTACACGCCCTTGACCAAAGGCTCACCTCGGGCCGGGTGATGGCCTTCCTGGGGAGATTTGGGCACCGGCTGTGGTACGGACGGCACCCGACAGTGCTTATATTCTTCGTGCTACTCCTCTCCGTTGGCGAGTACATGTACCTTCCCGGGGCCTGGCCCCGACTGAGCCCCCTTCACAAGACCATGGGCGGCATAGCGATTATTTTGCCGTACCTGTTCCTCTACCTAGCCGCGTATACCGACCCGGGGGTCATCACCCCGAACACCCACACGCGGTACATGTCTCTCTATCCGTATGACTTCACGCTTTTCCACCCGGGCCAAAGCTGCCGCACCTGCCATCTGCTGAAGCCGGCGCGCTCGAAGCACTGCGCCGTCTGCAACCGCTGCGTGGCGAAGTTGGACCACCACTGCGTCTTCATCAACAACTGCGTGGGCTACGGTAATCAGCATTGGTTCATGTTACTACTGCTCTCGACCGCAATCCTGACCTCCTACGGGGCCTATCTCGGCTTCGGGCTGATCGCCTCGGCCGCGCGGGTGCGGGCGCCGTCCTTCTCGCTGTGGAAGCCGCGCGGCCAGTCCTGGGGCGCCTACGCAATCTTGCTCACGATCGGGATCCAGGACGACGTCGGCGTGGGCTCGGTGACGCTGCTGGCGGCCATGACCAGCCCGCTGGTCTGGGGCCTGCTGGCCTACCACCTCTACCTGGTCTACTGCGGCACCACCACCAACGAGAGCATGAAGTGGCAGGACTGGGCCGCCGAGATGCACGACGGCTTCGCCTTCCGCCGCGCCCTCAGCCCGTCCCGCCCCCGCGACCCGAGGGTCGAGCCCGCGTGGACCCGCTGGCCCGTCGACGCCGCGCATCTCCTCGTCCGCACCGAGTCGGGCGAGCCGCCGCGCGAGCGCGAGTTCGCCGATATGGGTGCCGTGGGCCCCTGGGAGCATGTCTGGAACCTGCGCGATGTCGAAAACCTATACGACCTCGGCTTCTGGGATAACCTCGTCGATGTTTTCGGATCCCACCAATCCTTCCGCGGCGAAGCCGTGACGGATCTCGAGCGAGGCAAGAAGTGTAAGAAGCCGAAAGCTTCGCGGGGATCGGCGGTTGTTGCGGCTGCGACATGAGCTTTGACCTGAAAATGGCACATTATCTGTGCGTCGTTTGGATAGAGGCCAGTAAGACTCAGCCAATCTCCTTTTTGTACATTGGAGCGATCCATAGACATCGCTGCGTCATGCTCTATATCCAATAGATATCTCCTATATCAAGGAGTATCGTATCGTGAGGTATCTTATGTACAGGGTATCCGATAGAATACAAGTCTATAGGGAGAATGGGCAACGAAGATAGAAGGGTATAGCAGAATGCGCTCGGGGTGGGCTGCCAGCCCGTCGCACTCGACCGCGGTCTGGCTATCTCCGTCGGCGAAAGTTGCCCTCGAAGGAATCTTCAGTATCATCTTCGTCATCTTCGTCGTCGTCTTGCTGCTTCCCGGATTTCCTTCTACCTTTCTTTTTACCTTTCTTGCCCAGTCCCTGCGACGCCTCCAGAGCGCTGTTGAAGTCGTCTGCGGTGAACCTCGAGGACTGCTTTCCGGTTCCAGCAGCATCGCCCGCGTTCCAGTCGTCACCCAGAGGCTCATTGAATTTCTGGCTTCGCGACTTTCTGGCATCTGCGTCCTCTTCAATCCAGACACCGCTTTGCTGTCCGAGAAATGCATCTTGATCCAAGGTCTTGTCGCGTCTCTTCGACTTCTTCTCAGACCCTTCCGCTTCTTCCTGTGCCTCAACCTCACGCAGGTATCTCTCCCTCGCGCGGTGCTCTTCAATCCTCAACCGACGCTCATAGACCTCTTCACCGCGCGCAAAGTGGTCGGGAAACTTTCGCCGCAGCCTCTGGTATTGCCGTTCTTCGTATTCTTGTAAAGATCCTGTGGCGCGAGGCGGTTCTCGCTCCAGAGCTAGCGCTCTCATTCGTATCACGTCCTTGGGCGTTTTCCTAGCGGCCCTTTTCCTGAGCCCCTCCAAGAACTCATCCAACATTCGCTGAACACCTAGAGAATCGCCCGTATCGAATGGGCGATTAGACCATGCGGCATGGGTCGAAAAGGATCGAGATTTAATCGTGTGATGTGCATGTTGCGATTTTGATGCTTGTTCCAAGGCACCGAAGGAGGATTTGGGAGTTCCCGATTTACTCGCTTTCGGCGCGGTTGCATTGCCCGGGGCATATTGCAAGTCGTCGAACGAGATAGTTTGACCGGACCATTTCTTGTTTACCTCTGGCTCTGGCCGCTTGTCCTTGACCAGGCCGGCCAAGCGAGCAACCGCTAACCGCGCAGTTGTTACTGTTGATTTCACGACTGAGTGGTCATTTGCTCCCACAGCCGTAACGAGTATTTCTTTCTCCCAAACCCATTCCCGATCCTCGAGCCTGCTCTCGATTGCCTTGAGGCCATCCCATAACTTTTGGCATGTCTCGCGCAGCCTTTCGAGTCCCTTCGTCCGGAGCTTGTCGGCTTTCGTGAGAACAATCGTCGTCCTCAGCTTAGCGGCGCTGAGGATGTGGAGCAACTGCCAATCCGTGTCTTTGGGACCTACCTCGGCATCAATAAGAACGATGGCGCCCTTGATGGCAGATCTCTTTTGCAGATACAAGGCAATGTTGCGGCCCCATTCCTCCCGAGAAGCCTTTCCATAACCAGGCATATCCACGAGATGGAACGCATGTTTCGGAATATCCTCTTTGCCCTTATATATAGCAGCCTGGCCAACCAGGTCTTTCATCGAGGGCGCCGGACCGAAACCGTACGAGTTGATCGATCGTGTGCGTCCGGCCCTTTTGCTCACATTGGCCAGATGACTGGACTGGCGATTGGCTAGAGCATTGACGAACGACGACTTGCCGACATTGGATCGACCGAGAATGCAAACCTCTGGAATGCGCGTGTTCTTCTTTAAATTATAAAAGTTGGACCCGGCGGAAGCGAACTCAGCCGGGTTGATGGTGAAAAGCCTTGTGAGTTCTTCATCGATAGGCTTTCCGGGAGCGGAAGGCAACGAGGAGGATTTGAACAGCTCAGCGGGGGAGACTTCGGCGATCGGCGAGGTGCTGTACTCGGGGATCAAGAGCGCGGCGATGTTGTGGTACTTGTATTTGGGAGCCGCGTAGCGTGAGGAGGTCGAGAACAGGTGCGCAGGCGGCAACCTCGTCTGGGCGGTTGCGACGAGCAGCATGGGCCGCACTGTAGCAGGCAACAAGAGCACGGCTCGTAGCTGCGCAGTTGTTGCCATCATGGCAGACGATACTACGCAGGCCTGCACCGTGCTGAGGACGGCGGGCAGAGGGCGACACGAAACTGATCTTCATGAATCAACCCATGGCGGCGGGTCCAGCAGTCCAGTAGTCCAGTTCGTCATGCCACCAAAAACGGGCAAACGGGCTTCGAGGGTCGAGCTCAGGTCAGCGCCAGAGCCGAGAGCTCCAAGAAACCTAATATTGTCTTATCTTATCATGATATCATTCTGCATCCGAACAAGACCCATATCGATAAGCAGTTATGCCGCTTTCGTCG
>JAJJKE010000138.1:0-51540 GCA_022376655.1 Xylariomycetidae sp. FL0641 | reverse complement strand
TTATAATTAAAAAGACCGTACTACTTTATAAAGGCTACCTCCGGTTAAAAAGTTATTTCGAAAAAAAGCTTAAAAGTATGTTATGACTGTAAAACGATACGTAAAAACTGCCCGAAAAATTATAACTACTTTTTAAAAAAAAACATGTTTATAAGTTAATAAGTATCGTTAAGTTTTTAATTTTAACGTCGGAGATAAAATATTTATTATTAAAAAATTATAGTTAATTAATAAGCTAAGCGATAAGCTAGATTTTTTGCTTACCTGACTCTTGTTTACGATAAAAGTATATAATAGTTATTTTTATTTATTAAATATGTTTAAAAGTTAAAAAGGTTATCGAATTTTTTACGTAAACCGTTTATGTAAGTATTTTGATAATTTGCTGTTTAGTTAGGTAAAGATAAATTTAAAAAGCATGATTATTAATTTAGATACGGAAAACGAAAAATAGGAAGTGAAACGTATTTTTTTATTATAAATTTATTATTAAAAGCTTTAATATTAAATAGTTTAAAAAAGGATAAGACTTTAATTTAAATATAATTTAGTTTAATACGAAATTGTTTAAAAACGCACCTGATAAATTATAAGAGTTCCACGATGTTTATTTAGATAAGGCCGGACCATTTGCGAAACTAAACGAATAAAAAAAAGCGTTCGAGGCCGATAAATACGATTTGGTATACTTGGATAATAATAAATTAAAAATTATAAGAAAAATAATATTAAAAAAAACGATTAGGAAGAAGCTTTAACCTTAATGTTAAGCTAATTTAACGAACTGCTAATTTAACTCGCCGTATAAAGCGCTACGCTAGTTAATTAGATTAGGACTTAGTTAGCGTAGTAGTAGTATGCGGATCTAATATTATATCCTTTTTAGTTAAAAAGCGCGCGGGTTTAGCTTAAGTGGTTAGAGCATAAATTTTTTACATTTTTTTTTATTTTAGATTTGGGGACGAATTTTTCGAGAGGGAGGGGTAATGTTATGGCGTATACCCGCATAGTTATAACTTACACGGCTACGGCGGGTGGTTAATAACGAAAGCGAAAAAAGGAACGTTTAGTCTAGCACTTAATAAAGGTTTAACATTTGCTAAGGTTAGGGCACCTGTTAATAGCTATATTATACGCTAGCCTATTTCGGAAGGGCTGTAGCCGTACCGCCTATTTAGGGCTTACGCGACCTGCAGCTAGCCGACCTTCCTTTCCTTTATTCTTCACCTTTAATATCAACGCAATTGGTAACAACTTCCCGAAGCCTTGCCTTCCCGATATTTATGCCGTAGCAGTCTATACCTAGCCGAAGGCCAGGTCAGCGCAGCCCTCTGTATCGAAAGGAAAAAAAAAGAACGAATGGAACGAAAGGAACGCGTTAATCATAACGAAAACGAATGGCGCGCAGCAAAATTAGGGCAATAAACGCGTATATTATGCCGCTGGCGAAGGTCGTGCTAGCTATCGTGACAATGGTTCGAAGAACTATCATTATATAGGGCTGTGAGGCCCGTTTGGCAAGCCACAGTGGCAGCCACTGCGTGGCTGTGGCCCTGCAGGCCAATGCGCTAGCCCCGAAGGCCGCCCGAAAAAAGCCGAATGCCCTGAGCCCCAGTGCAATGTCAAAAGAAAAGTTCTAAGAATTAACTTTGATTATCAAAGTCAATTGCCGCAACCAAAGTTAAAAAGGAAAAACGTCAAGGCTTAGTTATTAACAGGTGCAAATCCTCGCTAAGACTACCTTTTCTAGTTAGCGTAAAGTACTATACGTATAGCCGTAGACTATACGGTATTAATACATGTATTATACGTGTTATACGCATAGTGTATTATATAATTCAGAACCGTACGAGGCAGACAGAGAGAGAGAGAGAGCCTGATGGGAGGGGGGGTAATTGTTGATGTATTCTGTTGGTTTAGATGCCCTGTAGGCTACCACTAGAAACGGGGTTTTATAGCGGGACGCCCGCACCTTCCACCACACGGCTATCCACCACGAGCAGCTTCGGAGAAGCGCGAGAACACCACTAACGAGCGGGCGTTCCGCCAGAATTACCCTTAAATCCGTTTCCATTCCATAATTCTATCGTTTTTCGAACCGAAAGAAACCTAACCGCCAAACCTCGTACCCGAACCATAAACTCGTTAACTATTCCGTTCTTTAGGCAAACCGGACCTCCCGAGACTCTTTATTATCGTGCCGCTAGTACGTAAAAAAACCGGCAATAAGACCTCTTTATAACCGTAATATTCGTTTAAAACGCGTCGAATTTCGTAGCCGAAACGCAATTCCGATAGATTCTTTTGATAGATTCTTAATTCGTTATAAAAAGGGAATTTTTAATGATTTCTTAATGATTTTCTGCTTCGAGGGAAGGTGGGAAAAATCGTTGATGGATTTCGAATTGTTTTGTGGTCGGAACGAGCTTCCGGATAGTTTCCAAAGGTAGGAAACGAGTGACTTTTTTCTGAACGATAAAACGAATAACTTGCTAAGGCATATTCCTTCAGGAGCGCGCCAACGGCTTCGAAAATGCAGGCATCGCCAAGTGATGGGAGGGGGGGTAATTGTTGATGTATTCTGTTGGTTTAGATGCCCTGTAGGCTACCACTAGAAACGGGGTTTTATAGCGGGACGCCCGCACCTTCCACCAAGCCCATGTCACCATATTCAAGGCCATCTACTACTACATACCTACCTACCTACAAACTTACCAAACACGGGGAACCCTTCAGGCGTGTCCGGGCACACACACACACACCCACCATCCAACAAGCTCGAGATCCCGCCTGTCGGGCACAGCGCCGGCGATCGTCGCAACAATTGCCTTGCTCCCCCAAGTCCCCCCTCCCCTCCTCTCCTCTCCCCCGGGACAGGCAAGATCTGCTTGTGGTGCTCTTGAACGCCCAACGTCCTTCTTCTACGGGCCTTCCAGACTCTTGGCCCCTTTGATCCTGCCCACGCCGCCACCACCAGCACCACCACCACCACCCGGGCCCCGGGGAGCCACGCCTGGATGAAGGATGGATGATTGACCCAACGATCTTTTTCCTGCCTATCGGGCCAGGCGCCCGGCATTTGCTTGCACTCGCGCAGCCTTGTTGGCTTCCTCGGGGGGCAATTGTTGGAACGCAGAAACTTGGGATTGAAGAAGACTCGCAGCAGCCGCCCGCGTGTGGTGTGGAATGGATGCAAGTGACGAAAGCGGCAAAATGGGAGTTTCCCTTCTCGGGCTGGGTGCCGAACCTGCTCAACCTACCTAACTGACCTACGGGTACTAGGTTCCATCCGCTACGCCTCTCAGGGTAGGTAATAAGTAGGCTTTGGTAAGGACAATGCGAACGATGGATGGGGATGTCATCATTGCTGGTGGGTGGGTGGCTAGCTGGCTTTCTGATCTCTCTCCATTCCATAACTCCATCTCGCTCGCATCTTTCTCTACGGGCGGGACAGGCGCGGGCGCTATCTCGTTCATCGAGCGACGGACGACGTCCATCTCCCGGTTTTGGCGCTGTAGATCGGTTGCTCATCAGGTCCCAAGCTCCCTACCTACTTACCTATTCCTGCCGTGACCATTGCAAGCAAGCACTTCCCGGATCGGGCCAACTGACTTGACTTCACTGACCAGCGAACCGGCCGGGCCCGACGTTGCATTCAGTATTGTGTTTTGCGATCACTCACGGTTGATCTCCAAACTCGCAAAGCTGTCAAGCTGCCCGCTCTACATACATCAATCACCCCACGTCCTGTGCATCTCTGATCCTAGGTAGTAGCTGTGTGTGACCACAGGCTGCTGGTAGATTGGCGAACGAACTGCACCGCGATCCGTCGGCTGCCTGATTTCGCCATCGCCATCTACTACTATCTTATTACCCATCGCGTGCCCGTCTATCTATCTATCTATGTGCACACTCATCTCACCTCAAATGCTTGCTCTTGAGACTCTGCAGCAGCAGCAAGTATTGATCCATTCGTCCAGAACCCTTCTGGAAGAAGCCGAACGCACCTGGCCCGTCCGTTCGTTCTTTCGTTCCCCGACCCTGGTTAGACCCGCGACCCTCGACTGATGATGGATGGATGGATGGACCAGGTCCTGGTTGGCCCGTTGGATGGATGGATAGATGGCCTGAAGAGAGGCTGTGTGGCTGCTGGCTGGAGTGTATCAGGTGCAGCAACCGCAGCAGCAGCAGCACCACCACCACCACCACCACCAAGACACCGCTTGCCACGTCAGGGCAGCTGAGGATACTTCTGCTGCTGCTGCTGCTGCTGTGGGTTCAGGTATAGTAGTAGGTAGGTGAAAGGTACCTTATTACGTAGTGGCCCTGGGTTCTTCTGCTGGATTGCGATGCCAGAGATCTACCTAGGTAATCTATGATCAGTTCGCATCCATTTGCGGTGCCTATCGTCGTCTGTAGACTGATGACTATTATTATTTGTCGCGAAAGCATCCATCCATCTCACCAACCAGACAAATGCCCGCAAATCCAAACCCAAATCCCTTCCTCACTCTGTATCTATTTGTCCTAACTAACGTTAGCATGTTGTCCTCCGTAGCACACACATACACACGAACACACACACGCATGCACACCACATTCCCTTCCACGGCATCGGCAAAAGGGGTACCTGACTACCTATCTACCTACCTACATACACAGCCGTACATCCAGCCAGCCAGCCAGCCAGCACCACGAGAGAGAGCGCTCCATGTCTCCGTTCCTCGTTCGAATTACCTTGGTCGCCTGGTACCTGGGTTGGGTTGGGTTGGGTTGGGGTTGGGGGTTTCTGGAACCCAGCCAGCCAGCCAGCACTGCCACCTCAGCGCGCGGTCCTAAAACCGCCAAGTCAGACTTCCTAAGGTAAGGCATCCCCACAAAGCTTGGCCGCCGGGCCGCCGCCGTAACGTATCGTACCTGGTACCTAGGTAGGCAGGCAGGTAGATATCCATCGCTTACTGCGGCAGATGTGTGTGTGTGTGTGCGTGTGTGTGTGTTGTGTTCTGGTCTGGTCCGGTCTGGCGGTGTGTCTCTGTCTATCTGTCTGTCTGTCTGGCGCCTGTGCTTCGGCAGGTAGGTATCCTCTGCAATTTCCCCTTTGCACGCACCTCCAAGGTCGTACGTATGTAGATAGATACCTAGGTAGGTACGGTACTTGGGTAGGTAAGGTATGTAGGTGGGAGACTATTCGTGACGTTCGTGTTGGGTAACACGAGCTTTTTCTCGGTTCCGTATGTACTTACTTCCCGTCGTCAATCAATCTAGGAGTGAGGTATGTATCTATGGAGGGTAAGGTATTGTGCAGGAGGACTACATCCACGTCCATCTGACCACCTGCCTGGCACGGCGGAGAAGCCGGATCAAGAGACCGACCCATGCAAGGGACTGAGTCAAGGGACCACCACGTGCCTCTTGATCGTGGGCAGGATTCGTGCTACTATAGTAGGGGTCTCGGCCGAGTCTGCCTGTATGTACGTAGGGGACTTTTGGCTCAGACGTTGCCAACCTTCACTCGCTCTACCCAGCCGGAAAGATGGACCTCACCGCTCGAAGGCCAAGCCGAAGGTGCACTCGTGATGTCTTCTGGCCTATCGCCGTTGTTTCGGGCTTGATGCAAGGCAGGCAGACAATATCTTTTTGCCGATCTGGACCACCCAAGACTTCGCATTTCGAGGATGGAGATCGAGTAGGCGCCTGCTTCCCTTCTTCTGTGGCATGAAGGTGTAATCAGACTTGGTTAAGCAGCTCCAAGTCCGATTACCAGGACCGGTAGAGGATGATATGATCACCTCAGATGCAACGATTAATGAGCCGCGCCAGTTCTATGTCCATAATGCAGGTCGTTGCCTCATAATTCATCGATCAGGCCCCCCGTAACGTCTTTGTAACATCTTCGTATCGCCTCTGTGGTAGCACTCGAAGCGGCCATGCTCGTAATTTGACTACCGTTGCCGGCGATAGATTCCGTCGAGTCCTATAACTGAGCGGAGGCCATGATGGATGGCTGCCGTCCGTACTTGGGCAATCCTATCCGCCAAGGGACTCGGTGTAGGGAATATGTTTGGTGTAGGGAATATGGCAACTGGTGTTGTCCGGTTACTTCACTCCTTGTCCAACGCCCTCGCCTTAACAAACCGGTTGATCTGTTCTCGCGTCATCTTGTCGTTGTACTGCTCGTGGCACTCGTAGAACGAGATCAACTCCTGCGTGCAGTCCACCATCCCTTCGATATCGACGTTGCTCTCGGCCAGGAAAGCTGCGAACCGCTGCACCTTACCCACCCGCTGTTCTTGCTGCTTATCCTTCTCCGTGCCGCCCGGAGTGGTCTGCCCGCTGCCACCGGCCCCGGCTCTGCCTTGGGCCTGCGCCAGTGCTGCTGTCGCTGCCGCCATGTTCGCCGCAGCTCCTCCGGGCACTGGGTTCGGACGGAGTACCAGCGAAAGTAAGATGGCGGTGAGAGCAATGATGTGCGGCGCATACAGTAGCGGGAGGTCGGTCATGTAGTGATCGTTGATCACGGACAACGCGAGGTTGATCTCGTCTTGGGTAAGGAAGAAGTCGGCTTGCAGGCTGGTCAAGGTTCGATAGGGCTGATGTACGATCAGCTGGGAGTTCATCTCCGATATCAGCCAGAACTCGCATTCGCCAAGGCGCGAAATGTGAAGGATGAGGAAGTCTAGCAGTAGCATGGGTGAGTAAAGAGGGTTGAGCTGGCTGGTTCGCGACACGGCAAAGACATACCCTGCCACAGTGCTCTTGCTTCTGTGACGACAAGCCTGATGTGCTGCGGGCATTCCTCCATCTTGCAAGCCAAGTACAGGGCAGTGGCCATGACCAGGTATGGATTCGTGCGTCGTATCTCGACTTTGGAGTAGAAGCGCTTGACGTAGAGTTGGGCGGTAGCGAGGGCCTGTTGTCGAACTCCGAGTCTCTTGCCGAGCCTATTCAACTCTACCAACCGGTATCAGTCTCGCGGTTCTACATACGCGCGTCCAGTAAAGACCACATACGTTGGTTGAAATAGATGCTCAAGTGTCTCGGCTGCGGCAAGGGAAACATCTGGGTCAGATGCTGCTCGCCATCCTCAAGCCTCTCCCGCATCTCGGCGAGTTCTTCTTTGGAGAACTGCCAACATCGACGCTGGGTGGACTCCCAGTAGTTGGCGGCCATGACGATTTCGGTGTCCGCGCGAGGACGGAGGAGGGAGAGATTCGGAGGATATCAAGTCACCGTACCAGGATCATATCGGATAGGGGAAATACACCAGCTCGATACTTCGTACTGCTCAGCTATCGTCAATAGGTAGTTAACTACCTCAGCATAGGGCCATAGGCAGAGCCAGCTCGCTCAAGGCTGACAGACTGGCATATCGTGACACCGGATGAAGCCAGGTTGGAACACTGCAACTCTGACCAGGGTTCTTCTGTCTGGCTTGGCTGGTCGGATACACTGCCTGCCCTCAGCTGGTACTGGTCGTACTGTATCGGGTCGAAGAGCCTTGACAGCTCCCAAACACTCGGGAGTTGGCGCTAAGGGTCCGACCCGCTAACCGTGTAGGGATAGTCCGGCGTGGCCAAGCCATACTGTGAGAAACGCCCTAAGCAATTGCAGATGTACAGTATCTCTACATTACGACGCACAGGGACGCCGTCATCCCCAATGTCAGATCGTTATCGGCTTATCGGCCTTATCGTACAGCCCAATTGGCTTTGGCCCTTTCTAACTAATCCATTGACCCATCCCTGTTCGCTTGAGCACAGCTGCGGAGGAGAGTCCCTTTTGCGCTCATCCTTGTTGCTGCCACCAGTGACGCCTCTCGGACGCCTGCACGTCAATGCCCAGCTCTGCGAGTGAGGCCACGACCGCATCCAATCCAGTCCACCGATCCTCCTGAGGAGGCGAGAGAAAGAGAGAGAGAGAGAGAGAGAGAGAGAGAACGCTGCGATCAATTCACCCTCTACGCCTCTTCAGTACGATGCCCCCCTACCCCCAGCTCCGAAGCAACTCCGCCCAGCCTGCTCCCGTAGCCGCCCTCGCCCTGTTCGCTCACATGTCATGATCCCTGGCCATGAAGGTCCCCGACGTGGTCAACGAGCTGGAGATGGAGATGGCCGAGTCACAGAACCAGCGGGATGCCCGCGTTGAGCAGCTGTGGAAGAAGCTGGACTACCAATCGCGAGGTGAAATGGATTGGAAGGCCTTGCAACGAGGACTCAAGAGGATCGACCATCGTATGTTGTGGTGTTCCTCTTCCGAAGTCAGATATACTGGCTGACACAACCCCACAGCGCTCAAGAATGCCGACGACATGCTCAAGAACATCATCGCCACCGTTGACTCCAATGGCGATGGCAAGATGCAATATGAAGGTCTGCATGCTCGCCCCATGCCGCAACACACCCCACCATCTCGAATCGACAGCCGAGGCTAACCATTGGTCCAGAGTTTCGTGTCTTCGTCGAAGCTGCCGAACGCCAGCTCTACCAGCTCTTCAAGGCCATCGACAAAGATCGTAATGGGAAGCTGGACAAGGAAGAGCTTCAAGGGGCCTTCAAGCGCGCTGGACTCGCGGTGCCCTTGCGTAGGCTGGACGCATTCTTCGAGGACATCGATCTCAACAATGACGGGTATATAACCTACGAGGAATGGAGGTAAGTCTCACAATCCCATTGTATTGTCTCCTTCCTTGGGCACCGAGTCTGCCGCCTTGCTCGGGTGTCCGTGGTCATCAGCTTCAATGGAGGCGGAGAAGGTTCAATGGAGGCTGAAAAGGGTTCAATGAGGCGCCTATCACCCCTATCAGAGATGCTAACACTGCGCCTCGCACACAGAAACTTTCTGCTCTTCATGCCCAATTCCGATTCTTCAGCGACGCTACACGCTGTCTTCACCTTCTACTCCGACGTCGTGACCCTCACTTCCGAGGGCGACTCAGTGGTCAGCGACGAGACCCTTCTAGGGATAGGTACGACGACTGGCTTCCTTCTGTCCACCCTCTTTGGTTCTATTCTCAGAATCGCATCTCCTGCCGGTCAAGTACCGGGCGAGGACACCGCACGGCCCCAAGACTCTTCTCAAACCGCTCCAGCTCCATCATCCCCACCCTCACATCCACCCGTCGCCGATCTCGATTCGCCAAGGCTATCCAAGACACAGATCGCGGCATCCGACGACGAGGCAGAGATGGAGACAGCAGTGTCGCAGCAAGGTGCTCGATCCGCCAGCAGCGCCGGCCTCCCCAAGGCAGCCCCAGCCGCCGCCGCCGTAGCCGCAAAGGCCTTGCTCGAAGCGCAACCGGCTGAACTCCCCACTCCAGCAGGCACTGAGATTAAATCTGCTACGCGTGAAAAGGTCAAGAGATCCGTGCTGATCAGATACCTCCCGGATCCAGGCTACTTCGTTGCCGGTGCCGTCGCGGGGGGCATTTCGCGTACTGCTACCGCCCCTCTCGACCGACTAAAAGTCTATCTCCTCGTCAACACCCGGACCGATGCCAATGTCGCGGTGAAGGCCGCAAAGACGGGGCATCCTCTCAGCGCCGTCAAGAATGCCGGCCGGCCCCTGCTCACCGCCGTGACGGATCTCTACAAATCCGGAGGAGTTAGAGGCTTCTTCGCAGGTGAACACCTCCTTCCTCTCACCCGCTGCGATTTCGACTGACTTGGATCACCAGGGAATGGGCTCAATGTCCTCAAGATCATGCCGGAAACTGCCATCAGGGTACTACTCACGCATGCCGAGTCAGTCGGGGCATTCTGCTGACCTGGATTCTAGTTTGGTGCTTATGAGGCTGCCAAGAGGACTCTGGCCGGCTTTGAAGGTCATGACGATACACACCACATCAACCCAATCTCCAAGTTCGTGGCGGGTGGTATGGCAGGCATGACAGCCCAGTATGCAATCCTTTTACCGTCAATGATCTACTGGCCATGTACAAGGTTGACTCGTGCTCAGGTTTTGCGTCTACCCTCTCGACACGTTGAAGTTTCGGTAAGCCATGCGAGATGCTTCAACTTGGAAACGTGTCAGCAGACTAATGCCTTGCCAGGCTGCAATCCGAATACGTGGAAGGGGGTGCTCGAGGCAATGCTCTTCTGCTCCAGACCGCGCGCAAGATGTGGACGGACGGCGGTGTTCGTGCAACATACCGCGGTGTCACCATGGGTCTGATCGGCATGTTCCCCTACTCGGCCATCGACATGGGTACCTTTGAATTTCTCAAGACGAGCTACATCACGTACAAAGCAAAGGCGTCAGGCTGTCATGAAGAGGACGCGCAACCTAGTACGTTTATGACCGGAATCATGGGAGCGTCGTCGGGGGCCTTTGGTGCCACTATCGTCTATCCACTCAACGTTCTCCGGACCCGTCTCCAGACGCAGGGCACTAGTATGCACCCGGCGCGCTATACTGGCATCCTGGACGTGGCCACGAAGACGGTGCGCAACGAAGGAGTTCGAGGTCTCTACAAGGGACTGATGCCAAACCTACTCAAAGTCGCCCCCGCGCTTAGTATCACGTGGATGGTGTACGAGAACGCCAAGAGCGTCCTGAACCTGCACTAGCGACTCTCGAACCCCGTCGACTACTCTCTTTTTCTTTCCAGATATAGAGAAGGAAGATGCTGGCTCACATAGACTACTTGGCTGCGAGACCAACCTTTACAATATTTCCCTGGGGAACTCTCGCTAGACTGGGAGACGCAAGTCGGACATCGCATCTGCACTCAGCACCCCCACCCAGGCTATTACCACGACAGCACAGCAACGTTATGCCTCCTGAAGACACGGCAAAGGGAAAACACGAGCATTGGGAATTTTTGATCGGAGATGGATCATATACGAGGAAGTGGATAGAAGGGGCATGGCAGTGGAAGGCCCTATTTTGCATGAGATGACAGATGATCATCTCGGAGATCCTTGCGTTTACGAGAAGGGAAGAAGACACGAGTGGTTGAATGGACAGGCAGATGATCTTGTCTACCCACGAGAGGCAACAAGGAGCCCAGGATGTTCTGGTGTTCTTGGCCCAGATACTTCGCTAGCTTAGCTTGATGGAATCGGAAGATACCCAATTTCGTAATACTTGACTTGGCTTCCCACGCGTGACACCAACCGATTGCGTTGCTATTTATTGATCTGCTCCAGAGGGAGACCTTCGATTCCGCCAGAACCTACACTGAGCCTGCAAGAGTCTGCGTCCTTTCTCATCGTTACCACCCAGGCCGATAATGGGATAAACGCCTGGACGACGATTATTCCTATTTGCAAGACCACGAGGCCTCGCCAGCCTCTCACGACGATGAAGCGCACACGCCAAAGCAGGATCCGCCTTCCGGACAGCGCAAGACACGACAAGGCAAGAAGCGGGATCGTGTTATCATCTTCCAGCGAAGCGGAGGAACGTGACGAGTCCCCTGAGGACGAATCCTCAGATTGAGCATATTTGTGCTTACAGGGCGATCAGCTAGGACGGACGACCCAAGATTCCGGCTGCTACGTATACGTGATCGACCTCGACCTGTCTGCCAGTCCCCCTGGCCCTCTCCCTGGGCAAGTATTGTCGTAGACGGACGAGCAAGACAGAATACAGAAACACGGCTAGGGAGATGCCAGTCTTTCCGGGTCTTCCCAACAGTGCTCTCCACGTCCGTATTGCCGAATACTCTTCGGTCGTCAGAAGGCCATACATATATTTTGCCACATCTGCTGGTTTGGCCGTCGACACGAAGGAGACTCATTGTCAACGCCAAGTCCCTCCAGACCGATTGAGGCGTGTCGTAGGTCCGCCAGTCACAACATACCTGGGTAAGTAGTAGTTGCTCGAACTACAACCAGCACAAATCACGACGACCAAGGGATTCATTCAGTGTGCTCTTGATTGAGACTATGTTACAAAGTTGGTTGTGCAGAGCCATTCAGGCTCCTATGGATTGATCCCGCCTCTTCCTTGAGGTCTTCTTCCTCGCGTATTCAGACAAACAGACAAAGTTCATACATACATTGGATTCAACAGCAAGAGCAATCAGCTCGGGGCTCCCAACGCCGCCAACTCCCATAATGCTATGGTATCTTGCAGGGCAAAAGGCAACAATCGCCTCCTTCTAATCAATGGAATAGTGTCCTGGGAAAAACGTTTGCCCTGAAACCTCCCTCTAGGAGCATCGAATTCAGATGAAATCGTTGGGAAAGTCTTGCCCGACGGCGAGTAAGAGCCGGGGGCTGAGCAGAAGTGCCAGGTGTATGGCAGTGGTGATGACGAATATGCTCAGTGAAAAGTCAGGAGCATCGCCGCCAGGCGAAATAGTTGGAGAACCCCGTTCTTCGGCGAGGTAAGAGCTGGGGTTGAGCCCGAGCGCCAGGTGTATGGCATCGTTCATGACCAATATGCTCAACGGAACTTGTCCAGAGAAAACTCGCCAGTGAAACCCTGGTTCAGGAGCATCGCGGCCAGGGAGATTCGCTGGAGACCCAAGTCCTTCTCCGTGTAAGAGTTGGGGTCAAGCCCAAGTGCCAAGTGCATGGCATTGGTGATGGTGAACACGCCGCAATCAGAGGCGTTATGCTGGTGTGGAATTGTGTACTCGACCGTCTTCCACTCGCTCTCGACATAGCGGTCCTCCAGGAAATCTTGAAGCCACTCCCGCACCACCGCCATCTGACCAGGGTCTGGACCATGCATGGAGTCGAGGTAGGCCATCGTTCGTTGGGATGGGCGCAACTCGAGCAGTACCCAGTGGTTTGCGTTCTTGTTGAACGGTATGAAGATCTGATCGATGTTCAAGAAATTATGGCGTTCCACGGCCCAAATACGGCCTAAGCTTTTCTCATAGAGCCTCTTGCTGCGACCTTCGTCGTAACCTTGCCAGTAGGAGGGCGAGATGGCGACACACTTCGGGGTTCTAACCTTCGGAGTGACGCCAGCCGCGTAGTTGACGGCCACGGCCAGGTTGGTCAAGGAGGCTTGGATGATACTGTCGTTGAGCCATGCGCCACCAGCCAGCTTGTTCATGTCGTGCGCCGTCAAGGCGATGCTGGCTGAGTGCGGCTTACCGTGCCATTGGATCCGGGGGATCTCGAGACCTCGGGATGCGGCGATTGCGCGTTTGGCCTTGACCTCCCATTCTGGCGACAGCTTGGTGATGAGTGGAGTCTTGGGTACGCTGAGGCCACGGGAGCTAAGATACGCAGCGTAGGCCTTAGCTTCTGCTCGCGCACGTAGATCCGCTTCCTCCT
Source organism: Xylariomycetidae sp. FL0641 (assembly GCA_022376655.1). Classification (NCBI taxonomy): domain Eukaryota; kingdom Fungi; phylum Ascomycota; class Sordariomycetes; species Xylariomycetidae sp. FL0641. Next base: position 38,305 of record JAJJKE010000138.1, on the reverse strand, counting down.
TCTCGCGTCTCTCTTTCTCCGCCTTGGCCTGGGCTTCCGCGAGAGCACGTCGCGCCTCTTCCTCCTTTTGGCGTCTTGCTTTCTCCCGCTTGCGCTCATCTCGTTCACTAAAAAGCTCGGATCTTTTCTCGTCACTAGGAGCCAACTCCAGGCCTTCCAAGCCGGGGATGGACTCTACCTCAGAGGCGAGCCAGGCATTGAGATTGGGGAAAGGGGAAGGCTCCGGCGCCAGACCGGAGGCCGCGCTGTTCTTGGCTGCAGCCTCGGCCGCAAGAATACGTTTCCATCCCTTGCGGGCACGCAGGCCAGTCGGGCTCTTGTTCTTGGAAACACCCCCTTTGATGGGCTTCAGGGGTGAACGCTTGCTGGCTTTGGTAGCGGCACCGGGCTTTCGGACAGATGGCGATGCATCGACTTTGCCGCCGTCATCTGCGCGATCCGGTCCATCAATGTCCATCGCGTCGCTTGCGCGAGGCTGATTGGCTGGATCGTCAACGCCCACCGAGGGGTCCAAACCTTCGACTCTACGTCGCTTGGTTGCTGGAGACTCGTCATCGTGCTGCGCTAACTGCACCGGTATAACCTCGACCACGTTTGTCGGCTGGCCACGTCGGAACATGCGACGGTGGATGTAAGAGACAGCACCAGCAGATGCTTCATATAGGGCAGTGGGTGCTTGGCAAATGCAGCACAACGTGCCGGTGACGTTCTCATAGACGCGGGCTCTGAAGGTAGGCTGGGGAGCAGCGTGTAGGCCGACTGCAGTAGCACCATGCATGCCGGTGCCGTTGGTGGGAGGAAGTGGGTGAACGGGGGCAGTAGGAGGCGGGTTAGGCGGGTTTCCGTTGACGGGCGGCTCAACATGCTGCACGCCCACGGCTTGGGGAGCAGGGTTCGCGTGGATGTTCGCAGGAGTAACGTTCGCGTGGTTGTTCGCGGGAGCAGTGTTCGCGTGGTTGTTCGCGGGAGCAGTGTTCGCGTGGTTGTTCGCGGGAGCAATGTTCGAGTGGTTGTTCACGGGAGCAGTGTTCGCGTGGTTGTTCGCGGGAGCATTGTTCGCGTGGATATTCGGGAAAGCACGACCAATGTTGAAAGCTGGAAGAGCACGGCGAATACCGACGGCGGGGGCGCGGCCGGTTGTCGGACGTTGGGGACTGTCGTCGACCTCGGGCCAGGCACCCGGCATGCGCGGTGGCTCGGGTGTAGGAGAGGGAGAGCGGCGCCGAGGAGGAGTAGGAGGGAGTGGCGAGGGGAGCCATGGCTGGTCGGAGGAGATGCGCATACCGAATGCTCCGCGTGGGGATGGCGAGCTTCGGGGAGTGACGGGTTGTCCGGGTCCGGCAGACGATGAGGGGATTGCAGACCGCCCGTACCTCGGGTGTTCCTAGCGTTCCGGGGTACTTCTGGGCTATGAGAAAGTCAGTCACGGGTCAAGTGGACGAATCCGGGGAGTGGCAGCGAAGACGAGAGGCTAGGACGGGTGGACTCACTGGTAGAAATCGCATCGTTGGGGGATTGCCTATAGCTTCGTGGAAGGTGCGCTTGCGCGACGGGCGTCGATTGGGCAAGACACTATCGGGATCGTCCAGGTGCGAGAGGTCGAAGGAGGTCTTTCGGTTAGGGTCGAGCGGCCTGGGGCCACCGGGGCGTGTAGGAAAGACGACACGTCGTTGCTGCCAGCCCGGGGGTTGTTGGTCGAGGTAGAACTGGGGCTTGCCGAGTTTCTGAACGAGTATCCGGGCCCTCTTATAAGCGACGGTTTCGGCGTTGAGCGATGCTTTGATACGGGCGCGCGTGCAACCTACACAGCTCAGGTAGTGCGAAGGTTTCTTCGAGCTGTGCTCGATCTTGCGGGTGGAAGGAGGGGGTCCCGTAATGGGATAATTCGGAGGGCGAGTCACACCGGGGGGAACTCGGACAGGCTGGACCGATGACATGATGTCAGTCTCGTCAGTCGCTTCGGGTGAGGAAGTAGGGTAGCAGAGAAACAAGACGGGTCAGAATGACGCTTCAAGTTGATGATGAATCGCGATGGATTGAGGATTGGGTGATGGAAGGGATCTTCTGAAGAAGATGCAGATGATGGAAAGTGCAGATGCGCAATGAAGGGTCGATGGGCAACGGAGAATTGACGATCGACGGATGGATGAAGTTGTGGTGTTCGTGCGAAAGGCAGCTTCAAGAGTGAATGCGAGACACACGAGGCGAAGATTGTTGTGGGAGAAGGAAGAGAAGGGAAGGGAAAGGGAAAGGGTGCCTCGAGTTGTGTTGTCGGGAAAGCTTAGAGGGCATCAGACCACTACCTGAGCAGTCGCGAGGGGCAACGTCAAAGATGCCCGCCGCAAGAGCATCAACAGGCAGGAGCAGACGGGCTGGAGCAGCAGCAGCAGCAGCGACCGCGGGGCTGGCGAATGACGTAACTGAGGCCGAACCGCCTGTACACACAGGTCCCCTTCGGCGCAAAACAGATCGTGGTCACCGTGGTCACTGTGCCGGCAGTGGGAGGGGCTGGGGCTTGAATTTACAGGGCTGACAGTGCGTATGGCGACTCACCTATACCTTGGGTATGGAATCGTGAGCTTCGGTGCCCTCTATGGCGAACAGCAGCATTCGGCGCAATACAGACAGCTACATACGGTAGATGGCGACGATGTTCGACGCGCGCCTCCAGCTTTTGGAGTTTTTGACCTGCCATGACGCTGCACGGACCAATTACCCCAACCGGCACTCTCCCATTCCTCCCCCATCCCATCCCATTGTGCCCCTTGTCCCTCCAGCCGATCCAGCCCAGCCCATCCATCTAGCCCTGCCTGCTGCCCCCTTCACTTTCAGCCCGTCAAGCCCTCAGCCCTCCCATTTCAAGCTTAATTCTGCTCATCCCTTCTCATTGGATCGCTGGAGCCTGTCTCGAGCCGGCGCTGCATGCAGTCGCCCCGCCTTCCGTATCCCGCCAGACGCCAGACGCCATCCACGATTCCACGAGGCATGGGCCGGGGATGTATTTGGTTAATTAGATCTTGAAGTCAATGATTCACATGTCATTACTTCTTTTGCTGCCACCTGAGATCATAAGATACGGTGCTCAATTTTCAAGACCCCTCTGGCAGTCAAATCGCTCAATCACTTACGGTATGGTGATTTAGGTAGGTACATACACGTACGTGGTACGGTACGAGCTTACACGAGACAGAGCCGAAAGCTTGTCTCCCAAGGAACTGTGCATCTCAAGATATATCAGTGGATGGTCGACGACCGCGGCGTAAAAAGTGTAGGTATACTCCCCGATACATTCCATTGCGCCACTTTGAGCCATGTGCCGCCGGCCAAGTCGATTCGCAATCCGTTAACGTAAGCTATGCTGCTTCCTGGTCAATGGTCCCGGTTGCGAAAGTCTGACCTAGGTATACCTACCATGTCGGTGGCGTCCCGTGACGAGCGCAAAGGTACACTGTAGTAGATGCCGCGATGGCGACCATCGAGTATCTCGAATAGAAAACGCGACCCTGACTTTTGGCAAGTTGGTCGCCGATACATAACTGAGCGAACCGACCAAGATAGGTATACCGGTACCCATGGCAGAGGACAGCTTATAGTCAGTGCCTTGGGTACAGCCCTAGGCAGTCCGAGGCTTCATTCGGAAAAACAGAAGCCAACTTGAAGGTAGACTCTGCTCCATAGCTACAATTGTGTCTGCTCAAGACCCTCGAAACGCTTCTTCACTTTGATGATTGAAGTTCTAACCGTGTCCTGCGTGATACTTCCAGGTATATACGAGCCAAACCGTGGCGTGATACGACATGGGAAAATTGGAGACAATGTTGGACCAATACCTACTGTAACCCGTTGATAATAACCTGCGCGATAACACTGCAGTTTACAGTCATGCGTTCAAGTTCAACACGGCTGCATTTGCCAAGCTTGGCCACACAGGTGCTGCTCCGGTTACCCAGACCCCAGACGTCGACCGCTTGATGATACTCTAGGTTAACTGCCAAACAGGGCGTAAGGTAGGTACCTGTAACCTGTCCAGCCCTTTCTGGAACACAGAGGCGTGCCCGTGTGGATTCTTGGTTACATGGAACCGAGTAAGCTACGCTTTCCGTGCGAAGCAAGCTGCAGCGTTAGACCAGTTCTCTGCGTGACCTACCTAGAAGCACCGTGACAGCTTGAGTGTGGAAGTAAAAGTGCAGGCAGCTTCCGCGATTCTAGGTTCTGCGGGCGATCGACTCCGTCGTCTTGTCATACAACCTGGTAATTGGGAGAATACATGGACCATGGATGTAGGTACGTTGTTCGGCGATAAGCCACGCCATTCACTCCGTCGACCCTTTCTATACGACAGCTTAGGTAAGTACAGATAGTGCTACTTGCAACTCAAACTCTTTGAACCATAAAGAACAGGTGGAGGAAGACCACATGGCTCGAGAAAATCCAAGTGGGAACAGCATCTCGAGGGATCCCAGATTTTAAGCGTTCCTGGTGCAACCATGTCCCTAATAAAACCACTGCGCCTGCGACGGAGAGGGCAAAAGACGGTAATGAATGCAACCGAGGGGCACTCTGGCTTATTGGGTAGTAGTCTGGGAGGGGACTCAGGGAATGGAAGCAGGATAGAAAATGCCATCCCCAAAGGCGACCTGCCATGTCCCCGATTTTCTCCCATTCCCATTCCCGATCACTTCAGCCGGGCTCACCCCCGCTTGTGTCCTTACCTGAGATGCGGCCCCACACCCCATTACCGTGTCGATGTCCCGACTGCAGCGATTGCGCTATCCACCACCCACCATCGCCCTCCGTCATCCATCCTCCACTATCATCATCCACCGTGTGTGTGTGCCTGGCGCCCACCGCCCACCGCCCACTGCAGTTTGGCAGTCCCTTGCCCCTTATTAATAAGCTTTACATCTTGGATTCCTACTGCACTTGCTTGCCTGCTTGCTTGCTTGCCTGCGTGTCATCCATGCCATCTATACCCTATCCTACTATATCCTGCTATCCTTCTCGTGGCATACGTGGGCACTGGGCACTGGGCATGTGTGGGCTCGCTTGGCCTGGGCCTGCCCCGGTGTGCCGTTCCCGTCGCCGGTGCCGAGCCTCACTTCGCGCCTCGCCTCACCAGACCCCATGGTGGGAGGGAGGGAGGAAGGAAGGGAGGCCCCATGATCCTGCCGAACTGGCACACTGGCCGAGACGCGCTCAGGACTTGTCAGGAATTGTCCGAACTTGTCAATCCCATGTGGCCCTTGGTGGAGATGGTACAAGTCCCGACTCTGCTGCCGTGATACGCTCTCAAGCACCCAAGCCAGACTTGCCAGACCCGAGATGACGGTCCTGACCTCGTCCTCGTCCTCGGCCACCACCCCGTGAGCCGAATGTGCCGTGCGCTGCCGCTCGCTCATAAATATGTCGCTCTGCCTGCTCGCTTCGCTTCGCCGAAGCTGAGATGTTGCGAGCCCCTTAGAATTCCCTGTGCTTTCCCTCTTCGTAGCACGTTACCCAACGGCCGAGCGTGTTGATATTGTCTTTTGTTACATCCAGATACCCGGTAGAGTTCTTCATTCAGCCGCCATCCAATCGCGCAACCTGCAGCTACCACCGCCGCTGCTACCTTTACCACCGCCATCGCAGCCAATATTCCCCTCCGTGACTAGCACTGCTCCGATTGCCCTTCTGTTTGTTTCTGGTCTGCTCGGAATAAAGCTGGCCATGATGGAGAACCAGCCTTCACAAGGGCCCTCTTCGCCGTACTATGATATTGGTGAGTACCGCGCCAGCCAGCCAGTCAGCCAGCCAGCCGTCAACTTGTGCTGACCAGCTGCCAGTCATTGTAGGCGCCGGGCCCGTTGGGCTCATGCTGTCTACCATCCTGGCACGACTGGGTTACAAGATCAAGCACATTGACAACCGAGCCGAGCCTACGCCGACAGGTCGCGCGGATGGCATCCAGCCTCGGTCGCTGGACCTGCTCAAGAATATGGGCTTGAAATCTGCCATCATGCGAAACGAGCCGGCCAAGGTGTTTGAAGTCGCCTTTTGGGATCCTCCCAAGACGGGTAGCGAGGGCATCGGCAGGACAGGGACCTGGGCAAGCTGTCCGACCTTCATTGACGCGAGATACCCCTTCACTACTCTTCTTCACCAAGGCCTCATCGAGCGTGTTTTCATAGCCGACCTAGAGAAGAACAAGGTAAAGATTCAGAGGCCATGGACGATCACAGGCTTCAAATCGGACGAAAAGGCGAACCCAGAGTACCCTGTTGAGGTCCGCATCAAGCACACCGATGGAACGACACAGGAAACTGTGCGCGCCAAGTACCTGTTCAGCGGCGAGGGAGCCCGGTCCTTCGTACGGGAGCAATTGGGCATAGGAATCACCCACAAAGACCCGATCGCGCATGTCTGGGGTGTGATGGATGGCGTTGTCGTGACTGACTTCCCGGATATCAAGGTCAGTCTTGGGATGGAACGCGCAAGTGAGCCTGGACTGATTGATGGCAGATGAAATGCACGATACACTCGAAACACGGCTCAATCATGGTGATCCCGCGCGAGCACAACATGGTGCGGTTGTACATCCAGATAGCATCCTCGACGGACCCGGACTGGAACCCGCGCAAGACCGCGACGGAGGCAGAGGTACAGGCATCGGCAAAGCGGATCTTGCAGCCGTACAAAATCGAGTGGGAAAGCGTGGTATGGTACTCGGTCTACCCCATCGGCCAAGGCATTGCCGACAGATACACTCTCGACCACCGAGTATTCCTCGGTGGCGATGCATGCCATACGCACAGCGTAAGTGCTCTCCCTCCCCCCGTCCCTGGTGATCGCGAGATGTCCTAGTGCTGACCCCACGCAGCCGAAAGCCGGACAAGGCATGAACACTGCATTCCTAGACGCGCAGAACTTGGCTTGGAAGATACACGCGGTCGAGTCCGGATTCGCCGACCGAGCTATACTGAGGACGTATGAGCCCGAGAGGAAAGAAGTGGCGGAGACGCTGCTGGCATTCGACAACAAATACGCAAAGCTGTTCTCGGAGCGTCCGCCTGCCGCGAATGAGGTACAAGCGGCTTCGAAGCACACGAATGGCGAGACGAGCAACGAGTTCATCAAGACATTTAAGGAGTCATGCGAATTCACAAGTGGCTACGGAGTTGCCTACAAGCCCAACGCTCTGGTCTGGTCGGCCGATCACCCGGCGAAGTCTCCCCTCATCAGCCCGAAAGGCACAAAGCTCAGGCCTGGGCGGCTCATGTTCAACTGCGACGTCACGCGTGTGGTGGACGCCAACGTGGTCCACCTCGAACAGCAGATTCCCACCAACGGCTCATTCCGGATCTACGTGTTCGCGGGCAAGCCTTCGGTGACGTCGCGTGCGCTGAAGGACTTCGCCCACCACCTGGGCAGCAGGCGCTCCTTCTTCGGCTCGTACCTGCGACCAGACCTGGACAAGGTCTCGCACCACGAGAAGTACAACCCGCACAGCATGTTTTATACCTTCTGCGTCATCTTCGCGACGACGCGCCCGCAGATCGAGATCTCGCGTGACCTGCCCGGCCTTTTGGCGCGCTACCGCGACCTCGTCTTCGCGGACGACCGGTGGGACCCGCGCGTGCCCGATGCCAATGCGGCGGCGCACGCGAAACTGGGCGTTGACGAGGAGAAGGGCGGCGTCGTGATTGTGCGCCCCGACGGGTACATTGGCATCGTGACGAGTCTTGTCGAGGGAAGCGGAACGGTGGACGCGCTCAATGAGTATTTCAGTGCGTTCTGCACCAAGAAGCTCGGCGGCGACAGGTCGCAGCTATGATGGAGGGGGCGGAGGAGGGAATCTAGACGCTATCGTCGTCAGCATGGTCGTGCATGGTTCCAACCCGTTTGTATATAGCATCAGCGCGATCGACGAGGGTATACGCACGATGTCATGATACATTACCGTTGGATACATTGACGTTGGATACATTAATGTTGGATCGTCGCAATCAAACACTCCGAAGTCAAGGTCTCCGTCCGTGACGATGTACCCCTGAAGGCAGTGTCCATGAAGAAGATGGAGGTGTTTTGATCGAGGTGCCGGAGTCCTTACCGAGACTGTCCTGCGGAATCGTCTGCCTCGCATTGTACCTTACAAAACCTGGGGTCCCTTCCCGATGGGCGAGGCAGCAACGTCGCTCGTGCTGTGTGGTGGGAAGGTGCGACTGCCAGCGACGAAATACTTCCTCAGAGGAAGGTGGCATGTCGAAGCGACCAGGCCCCCCACCAATGTCAACTAAAAGTCTCAACTTCTATCCTGTTTCGAATGGATGCAGATGTCGGCGCCCACTCCTGTTCTCTGACCTTGGTCAATTTTCATCGCCTTTGATCACTTTCCAAGGTTGCGAGTGTCTTTCCCGGTGCAAGACGTGCATGACTACCAGAAACACACCAGACGTGACACGACACGATGCTGCGGCAGCGTAGAGCCCTCGCTGGTCCCGTGAGGGTCAGGGATTTTGCTGCAGACGCTGACACCTCTTCGACTCGTTCACTTCCCAAGCCCGCCGCGCAACCGCTCTCCCTCACGCCCAAGCGCTCGGGTCTGCTCAACCTTACTCGATCGGGTTACGATGAAGAAAGTGAGTCAAGAGACATGGTCGAAGCCGGCATCTTGCTTTTCCCGCTCTGACCATGTCTAGAGTGTCGGAATGTTCTCGTGAGGTACTGCGCTCATATCCCGAGAAACTACCAGTACAAGGACGGGATACAACAGGTCTGCCATCTCCTACCCAGTCGTCCCTCTGTGACATTGTAGACTGATTCCGATCCAGATATTCTTGATCCTGCGCGACCACGTGGGTGACGAGAATCTTGATCTCGCCGGAGGCGTCCTCTACGAGCTTATCGAGATCGACTGCGGGCACACGGATGACCCAGGAGCCGCATTTCAGCGATGGAGACATGACCATATGCGCAGATATGTCAGACGTCCTGTTTTTCCTAGAAACTACTGCATATCCACTGACCTATCTTCCCAGTCTGACTTCGAGCTGCCTCATGTGCCCCATATGACCACCATTACTTCCTCTATCATCCCCACCGAAAGGCTTGCACGTTGGCGACTTGAACACAGAGACCGATATACCTTTGTTCTATCCGACTCTTCCCCCACAAGTCAACGCTTTTCCTTCGACCCCAGCTGCATACGCACCAGGAAGGCCTGGCTCATAGATCACACCTTTTACGTCTCTAGTCGAATTGATGGTACTCGTCCAATGTACACCCCCAATCCAAAAGAATTTCACGAGATGCAATGGAACTCGAATTACGGCAGCGGCGGCAAATTTGTCCAAGAACGCGAAGTGCCACTTGATTCTCGGGGCAGGCCGAGTGCAACGACAGCGGTTCCCGCTGCCGGCACTACCCAACCGCGCGTAACCCGATTCAAGCCGCTCCGTCGCTCGCTCTCCAAAACCGGTGTGGTGGATCACGTAACGAGCAAGCTAGACAAGTCCAAGATCGAATCCGAGACCAAACAGCGGAGGAGGAGCTGGATGCCCAGTGCTTTTGGCTTCGATTCGGGTTCAATGTTCAGAGACAAACGCTCCGCGACAGAGACCACTTCTGTGCCATTGCCAGACGGTTGCCAGATTCCGCATGGCATCTTCGCCAGAAAATTCGCGCTGGTTGCTGATGGTGACACATTACCGCCCTTCCTCCCTTTACGCCAAATGCCTACTGCGGAGAAGAAGGCTGTCGACACGTTTGTAGATGCAGCGGCTACGGGATGCTTAAGTAGATCGTCAGCTTGGTCTTTTCAGGGTCCCTTCACCCCTCAATTGTGGTTTGATGGGGGCCTTGACTATCAATGGGGTTATCGTGATCCTTCCATAACAGTCAGGAGATTCGATCTGGAAGCTCCTCTTCCCGCAAACCCTGAGCCTGTATTCCCATCCCCATTTCGAGAGAGCAGATTCAGACGATCGGAGACTCACACTGCCAAGACGCAGTCGCGGTCAAGACGAAGGGCGCAAGTGTTCGATCTGGAGGAATTCAGAGGCCGCAAAACGCACGGCCTCGATCGACTGCCAACGCTTGTATCTGGAGAAATCCCCCCTACCCAAGCTGAACGCGACGAGAGCACAGATCGCGCAACATTTGGTCTGCTCAAGCCCCAGCGATACTTGCCCTCTCCACCCCATACACCAACACCTTCAACCCGAACCACAATATCCGTGCCCATCGCTTTTGATACTACTAACCCGCAAAGGTGAGAATTATTACCCTGAGCACAATATCGCAATGGACCTTACTGATTTACCAAACGGGCCAAGGCATCGTCACCGCAACCCTTTACTGTTTGAGAACATTGAGTTTGCTGTTCCTGGAGGGAGTTCAGGGCAAGCCACTCCCAAATCGAACCGCAAGACAACTTTGATTGAGCGGGCAGAACAAAACCCATTGTCATATTCCCGCCATTTCCCAAGTGGCCGGCACATTCAAAGGGAGCCAGGACACAAAGGGTGCAGCAGCAGAGACGAGTGGCCCAGGGCAGAAGGCAATGGCCAGGTTCGACAGGACGTACACAGCAAGATGGTTTCTCAACGAACGGAAGAGGATGTCAGTGGTCCCGATGATTTTGCCGGAGAGATGGTTGCCCTGAAGCTCGAAGATCGCTCTCAAGTTCCGGGTCTCGATTCTCAGGGGTATTCAGATGAGGTGCTTCAACCAGTCAGATATCATGTCTGTGGTCGTTTGTGAGGTTTTGTCTGCAAGTAGATTCAGATAGGCAGATCTCACCAGATATTGTGCTTGAAGCTTGAAGATCGCTCTCGCCCTTGAGTACGCCCGTGCCCTCGTACCCAACTGTGACGGGGATACATGAAGTTTGCTGTCTCGGAATCTCAAAGGCCCTACCCAAGGATTCCGTTCGTTATTGGAGTTTCTTTGTACATGAAGCACGAATCACACTGTTCACGTGCAGGATCTCTCTGCAAGACTAATTGGTCAAGGTAGAACACATCCCACCAGGCGTTCGCTTAATCTTGCCGTCGCCCTTAGATATGTTTGCTTATTCTTGAAGCACGGGTCTGTGACAAGGGAATATGGCTTGGAGACGAAGGCTCAGATCAACCAATAATTGACTATGGTCTTCTATGGGCTGCTGTCCCTTCTGTTTATTCTGGTCGGGAAAGCACCCTCTATTATACACGAATATGCCTCCATTCCCGACGGCCTTTGGCCTTGTCGGCGGCTGTGGCATGTGGGTTCATTCCTTCGCTTCGCTGCTTGCAGCGCTGTCCCATGTATCAATAGGCTGGTGAGGGTCTGTTGGGCCTTGGCCCTGCGTGGCCAGGTATGGCTCCCAATCTGTTGGCAGTAGGTGTGTCCCCGTATGACAGGGTCACACTAGTAACTCTTCACGAGCAAGATTCCCCTATAATACTTACTGCTCAGGGTGGAACACATCCCAGTAGGCAGGTATTTACCCTTGCCATCGCTCCTAACCTCGTCACCACCCATAACCTCTTCACCTCCCCTAACCTCGTCACCTCCCCTAACCTCGTCACCACCCATAACCTCGTTACCACCCATAACCTCGTCACTGCCCCTAACCTCGTCACTGCCCCTAACCTCGTCACCACCCCTCACCTCGTCACCACCCTTAACCTCGTCACTGCCCCTAACCCCGTCACCACCCCTAGCCTCGTCACCTCCCCTAACCTCGTCACTGCCCCTAACCTCGTTACCACCCATAACCTCGTCACTGCCCCTAACCTCGTCACTGCCCCTAACCTCGTCACCACCCCTCACCTCGTCACCACCCTTAACCTCGTCACTGCCCCTAACCCCGTCACCACCCCTAGCCTCGTCACCTCCCCTAACCTCGTCACTGCCCCTAACCTCGTCACCGCTTTAAAACTTGCCCTATAGGTTTCCTATAATGTTAAAATCTGTTTATACTTGAAGCATGGATTACACTAATGACTGTTCACACAAGATCACACTATACGACTCACGACCTAGGTAGCTAAGGCTCATTAACCAGATACTTGACCTTACTATCGCTCCTGACCTTGCCACCGCTCCTAAAAGTGCTTGCCCCTGGATTTCGTCCGATGTTAAAGTTTGTTTGTACTTGAAGCACGGATCACACTCGTGACTGTTCACACAATAGCATCCCATTATAAGACTCACTAGCCAAGGCCCCTGAAGCAAACACTTGACCTTACTGTCGCCCATGAAGGTGGTGCTTGCCCCGAGATTTCGTCTGATGTTAAAGTTTGTTTGTACTTGAAGCACGGATCACACTCGTGACCGTCCACGCATACGATCCCACTATAAAACTCACTAGCTAAGGCCCCTGAAGCAAATACTTGACCTTACTGTCGCCCTTGAAGGTGCTTGCCCCGAGATTTCGTCTAATGTTAAAGTTTGTTTGTATTCGAAGCACGGATCACACTCGTGACCGTCCACACATACGATCCCACTATGAGATCTTACCATCGCCCCTAAAGGTGCTTGCCCCAAGATTTCGTCCAATGTTAAGGTTTGTTTGTACTTGAAGCACGGATCACGCTCGTAACCGTCCACGCATACGAGCTCGCGCCATGAGACTCACTACCTAGGTACTTCTGTAGCTAAAGGGAAGCGCTTCCCAGTAAGCAAACACTTACCCTTCCCATCGCTCCTAACCTCGTCATCATGCCTAAAATTGCTCCATGAGTTGGTCCAATGTTGAAGCTTGTTTGCGCTCAAAGCACGGATCACGCTGGTGACTGTTCACGCGCAGGATTTGCGGTGGAAATATCTGGATCAAGCAAACACCGTGGTTCTAGCACATATTTAATCCAGCAAGACTTGCTCAGTTGACGCAGTGGTTTCTCAGATCCCACTGCAAGATTCACTGGCTACTATCCAATGTGTCCCATCAGGGCGGGGCTTGACCTTGACGTCGTCCTCAAAGATGACATGGTCAACTGAGCCTGCTGCTGATACGGGACACCATGCACTCAGAATTCCTCCGCATGGTTCCGCGTACCCTCGGATGTCAACTGGGCTGGCCGGCGCCGGCCTGCTCCCGGTCCAGCCCAGTTGACATCAGAATGGTTCCGCATTCCCTCAGAATCCCTCCGCATGCTTCCGCCTGGCCTCAGAATTCCGCATGCTTCCGCCTGGGTGCTTGGGCCGCCTTGTTAGCCCTCACATTGCCCTCACGATGTCTCGGCGGAGCATGCGGCTTGGGCTCCTCTGCATACCATTGGCCGATCAGCTTGAGGCTGAGGGACAGCAGGGCGACGACATCATCGTAGGCTTATGCACTTCCCACCCATAGGATTTTTCCCACAAACCCATAGATGGCCCATAGGAATTTTAGCCCTATAGATGACCCATGGGACCGGGTCTATAGGTAAAAAACGAATAGGTAAACCCATAGGGGGCTTGGCAATTCCTATAGATTAACTATACGTTTTCTTCTTTCTTATAGGTATTTAATAAGTAAAAAGTAGTTCCTATACATTCCTATAAAAATATTTTTTACTTATAACCACCTATAGTTAATTATTATTAATAAAGACTTAAGTAAGTATTTTTTATAATTGTAATAAATAAACACGTATTAAAAAATTAAAATAATCGTAAAATAATTAACGTATTATTATTTATAATGGCTATTATTTTTATAATCGTAATAAATAAACACGTATTAAAAAATTAAAATAATTATAAAATAATTAACGCATTATTATTTATATTAGTTATTATTTTAATATGTTATAATTAACGCGCTTTTTTTTATATATATTTATTTTCGTCGCGGCTAATAAGCAATAGTAAACAAACTTTTAAACTTTATTATATTTAGCGATTTTTTATATAACGTTTTTAAATGCGCTAGCTTAAAAGCGCGACTTATTATATGCGGTATAAATCTCGATTTTTTTAATATAGTTAATAAAATTAAACTTTATAAAACGCGTAATTTATTAGCTTTTTTATTTATTTAAATAATATTTTAAATAAAATAACAATTTTTATATTACTTTATTAAATAATATTATTAAGTATAAAATAATATCTTTTTTACGGACTTTATATTAATAAAAATAAATATTTTATTATTTTTATTAATATACGTAAAACTATCGGGCTTAAGTCGGTATAAAGCCAAAGGGGGGTTAAAATCGTGCGTTTTGCTATAAAAAAGTAGCGGATATAATAATTATAGCCTTATTTAATATAAAAACCGGCGTATTATAGAAATATGCCCGTTAATAAGCCTGGTTAAACTTAATAGCTATTAATTATAGTCTTGTTTTAATTTATATTAATAAATTATTTTAAAATTATTTTATAAGGCATTTATTTTACTATAACACGTTTGCTTAGCTAGCTATATATTTTAGTAAGTTTAAAGAGTTATGTTACTTAATTGCTATTATTAATGCTTATAAGGCGGAACGCGTATATATTATATGTTTTTTAACTATTTTTTTATAATTAGTATAAACTAGGGAATAAGCGCCTTTATACGCGCACGTTACGAATATAATAATAAATAAAGCAATGTATTAATACGTACTTTTTTCCTGTTAACGTTAATACGGGTAAAGTGTCGTAAACTAGCGTATATTAAAGTATTTTAAGGGTTATTTATATAACGTTTATGTTAATAAGGCTAAGTTTATAGCGATTAAAGTTAACGATTGTATAATTTAAAGCTTTTAATATAGCGTTAAAATAATGTTTATATTAATAAAGCTTAAAATATAAGCTTTTAAAAATATAAACTTAATTAGTTTTTTAAAAGATATATATATTTTACGATTATCTTTGCGAAATATTAATATAAAATAATTAAAAAATAATTTATTAAAGTATTAATCACGTATAGCTACGCCGTAACACGGATTTTTTTAACTTTTTTATCTTTTTAATTTTTTTCGTTATTAAAATCTTTTATATATTAACGCCGTAATGCGAATAATTATATAGCGATTGTGGTATATGTTTACTTGATAATTATTTAATAATCGCTTTTAGATATTATATTAGTTAAGCTTTTAAAAAACTTAAAAGCCCTTTTTACGGTACCGTATGTAAGGTTTAACTATTAAATAGTAAAGAGTTTATTATCGCCGTATAAACTTAAAAAAATTTGTTATAATTAACATAGTAAAATAATCGTAAAATAATTAAACTTATACCTCGTATAGCTAACTTTAAAGCTTATACGTTAGCGGCCGACGAAAATAAGGCAAAAGAAGGTATTAAGTTTAAAAACTATTATATATAACTTTTAAAACGCTTAACGTTTATGGCTTTTTTTTTTTACGTTATAGTTTTATTAAATATTTAATAGATATCTTTTTAGTTTGCGGGGTTAGTATTTAATTAATTATAGTCTTATGCGTATTATGCCGCGATTTAGTCGAGGTGTTTTTTATTATTACGATTAAAGCTACGATTAGCGGTAAAATAATTAAAAAATAATTAAAACGTATTAAAAAGCCTTTACGTTTTATTAAATCGCTTATTTTTATTTTTTAATATTATTAAAAAAAGTAGCTAAGCGGTTAAACGTTTATTTTATTAAGCGACGTTTAATAATTTACGCTATATTCGCTTTAATTTACTTAATATGCTTTTAAACGCTATTTAAAATCTATTTACGGTTACGCGCTTTTACCGTATTAAGGTTAGTAAAGAGGTCGGCCTCGGTTTTGCGGCATTTCGCCGCGGGTTTAGCGTTTATTATAAAACTTGCTTACCGGTAATTAATTAATTAACGATTATTTTACGATTATTTTTTAAATTTGCTCGGTCGCGCGTAGTTTTAGGGTTTGTAAGGTTAAAAAGTAGTATGGGGGGGGTAAAAATAAAAATTAAAGTAGTAGTATTAGTAAAAAAAAAAGTAGCGGGTTAAGTAAAGGCATTAATAAGCTAAGTAGGGATATTAATAACTAAATAAGTTAAAAAGTAGGTTTAAAAAAAAACTAGCGCGGCTTATATTAAAATAGGTTTAAAAAAAAACATAATATATTTTTTACGTAATATATTAATTATTATAATGCAAATTATTAAAATTACGCGTAAAATAGCTATAATAATCATAAAATAATTTAATTATGGTATATAAACTAAATAAAAACGTTTTTAATTTACTTTTATAAAGTTAATAACTTACGTTTTTTTTGCTTTGGCTCGAGGCGTTGTAAGATTTAAACATTTTACTGCCTATAAATAAAGCGTATTAAGTGTATGTTTTTTAGTTATAAAGTTTAGCGCTTAACGTATAAGGCGTATTATACGTTACTTTTAAAAAAAGTTATTAAAAACGACTTTATAATAAATTATAATGCTTTTAAAACTAACGCTTAAATTTAGAAGTTTACTTATTAATGCTAATTATTTAATACCTTATAAATTACTTTATTAAAAAACTAACGTGGGATAAGTAAGTTAGTACGTTTTTATATAATCTGGATTTTTTAAAAAGGCTTATTACTTTATAACTATTAGCTAAAAATAATTAAAAAATAATTAAAAAACCTACGTTTTTTTTATTAAATATAATGCTTATTATAGCCGTAATATTTTTTTAACACGTGTAAAGTTCTGCATTAGCGTAACATTTGTTTTTTTCGTTACTTTTATAGCACGGATTATCGTTACATTTTTAATTATTTACGGCTAAATATAAGTTTTAATATTTAAAAAAAGGGTATTAACGGGCCTTGCTAAAATAATTTCTAAAAAAAGGAAATCGTTATTTTTTATTAAAATGTTATTTAATATGCTATTATTTATAGATATGTTTTTATTCGTTAGTAAAATAGCGTTAATATAAAAGTTTTCGTATTAATTTATAACGGGTACTTTTTACTAAGCTACTGCCTTTTTTTCTAAGTGTAATAAATTTTTTTCTAATAATAAATTTTTTCTTAAACTTAATAATATATATAACCTATTTTTTTTTAAAGAACCTAAAGAAAGCTAAGTAATAAGTAAAGACGGCGATAATGATAAAATTTCGTTTTTATTATTTAAGTTTTTTTGTAGCGACTTTAAAATTATATTTATGCGATTAAAGCGGCGCGAAGGCGTGCTTAGTTATATAAAAAAAGGCATAACGGTTAAAACGGTAATAGCGGTAAAACGTGTAAAAATAAAAGAAATAAAATTAAATAATATTAATTAAAAAGACTAGGTTTAATATAACTTATAAAACTAGCATATTAAGCGATAAGCTTTGTAAACTAATAAAACCGTTAGCCCCGTTTATTTAATTATTATAAGTAACGAAGCTTTATTTATATTTTTTAATTATTTTAAAATTATTTTACGTTATTTACTATTATTTACACTTTTTTAAAGCTAATAACGTAAAACTTTATCCCTTATTTTAAATATTAGTTTATTTTTTAAATTTATTATAACGTAAAACACTAACGACGCCAAGTACGACATAAATGCCACTTAAACGCAAAGCGATAACACTATTAATTAAGATAAAAACTTACCTTAAGGCCTAAAAAATCCCCCTAACCAAAAAAGTCCCCCTAGTTAAAAAAAACCCTTTTTACCGGGGGAAAGGATAGCGTAACGCAAAGACCTCGATAATAACCACGGTACTAAGACCCTTTCCCTAACTATAAATAATGACGCGCTATTTTTTATTAGCAAAACAAATAACGGTAACGATAATAGCCCACTAAATAACGACAAGGATGCCGGCGCTAATAACGGTAATAAGACGTCGTTTATTAACCCCCGGCTGTTAAAACGTGCTAAACTCTAGGACTTTATAAAAAGGGCGGAGCTTAATAATAGTAGCAAGCCTCTTTCCTAAAATAAAATTAATTATATAAAAGCCCCTAGTCAGACAAAGACCGTAAAAAAGGTTAAGTACTATATTTACCTTAAGTAAGAACATTAATAATAAATAGCATAAATACGCTAACGGCGTTAATAGCAAACTAAGTAATAAGCCTACGCCGTAACGTAACTTTTAAAGCTAAAAAAAGCGGCGATAATGGCCTTTTGCCTAAGTATGCGAAAAAAATTAACCAGCCAGTTGTAGCAAAACTTTACGCAACTAACAATATACGCTACCAAAGAGCCAAAAATCTAATATTATTAATACTAAAGCATAATAGCTAACCCGTAAATCCTAAACCAAAATAGGACAAGGGGGCTAGTAAAACACCTAAGCTTTAAACTATGCCTAAGGCGTAATATAACTGCCTAGCAAATAAATAAACAAAGCATCCTAGCCATAATCTAAATATGTTTTTTATATAAAATAATCTTAAGATAATCTTGCCATTAATATACGCTTAAGAGCCAAAAATATTTAATTACTTAACTATAAAAGAGTTATTATTCGTCTAGTTCGTGGCTATAAATAACATAGCCGCTTATAAACTTAACGATAAACATTTCTAAGCCTTTTTAAAATAACACGCCCTAATTATAAATATTTTATCCCCGAAAAAATATAAAAAGCTATTATTTACGTACGCAAAGGCCGCCATTCAATATACACTTAAAGCTATACCAAAAAAAGCCTAAATTAGGGTGTCTTGCGATAGCTAGACCACGAACGGGCTAAGTCACTCTTTCCTTAGTATTATAATCTATTTCGTTAATGCTAAATAAAAAATGCGGCATTTTTTAATCGACGTGCAGCAAATAAATAGGAAAAACGTAGATACGATCACCCAAGCATTAATAAAAAGGCTAAAAAAACTAGGCCTAGCCTACCGGTTTCGGGTTATTACAGTAAATAATAGCCTAAGGGTCGACGCCTTAAAGCTTTAAAAATAGGTTTAAAAAAACCTCTAAGAAAATAAGTAGGCGGCAAAGATCTAGCACTTACTTTATGTCTCACATTCCGTCTAATTAGCCTATAATGACTTCTACCGCGTAACAAAAGCGGGGGCTGGTGGTGAGGCCACCTTAAATAAAGATATAAGGGCGCGGCAAATACCGTAATGCGCGAAAAAGTTAACACCCGGGACCGTGGTAAAAAATATCGGTTTCCCACGCCTTAAAATAATTATAAAATAATCCGCTTACTTTTTTTATTAGCTTCGTAATTAAGCGTCGTTTATTAACCTAAGCATTAAAAAGAAAAATAACTTTATTAAAATGCAACGCGAACTTATTACCGATAGTAAATTAAATACGAAGCAACCATTAACGTTATTCCGGGACACTTAGCATCGGTAAAACTCTTGCACGATATTTTTTATTTATATAGTTATTTTACGTGTTACGCTTAATTAATAAATAAAACGTTAAAACGACCTACGCGGCCGGCATAAAATCCCCCTTTTAACTTAGCAATACGTTTTTTACTTAATCGAAATTATAAAATGCTTAGTCTAGCTAACTAATAACTTCAGGGCCTCCTATAAAAACTATATTACTTATATATTAACTAAGTACTAGGCGGCCATACGGCATTTTTAAAAATATAAAGGTATAATAAATGCCTATTACGCCTCTTTTTGCTTAAATAAAAACAACGAAAACTTAATCGATTTAAAAACTATTAATACGTTAAAAAAAGATAAAAACCGTCCGCCGATATAGCTACGTGCTTTATAAAAAGCATTATATTTAAGCATTTTAAAAAGTTATAAATATATTTTAAAGCTTTTCGCAAATAATAAAAAACTAGTCTATATTATATAGCTATTTTACCCCTTTAGCATTATAAATAGCGATAGCTTCTAGTTATATTTTTAAAAATAAGAAAACGACTTTGAAAAAAATAAAACCGATAATAGCGCTTTTATAAAAACAATTAAGTGCTTAAAGCAAGTATATAAGTAATATTATTTTAATTACGATAAAAACGCTAATGTAGGCTAATTAGGACCAAGCGCTAGTTTAAGCAACTTAACTAAGATACTTTTAAATACTAATCTTTAGAAGGCATAAGCACCGTCTTTATCCTAGGAGCTATAAGAATGCATAATTAACTATTATATCGCAAAAGGATATAAATACACTTTTTCCTAAATGCGTTATAAAAATTTACTTATTAATTATTTTATAATTATTTTTAAACTTATAATTAAGCGTTACGGTATTATAATTTTAAAAAAAATATAAAAATCGGGTATTAGGCCTCGCTACATTTATAAAAGATATTTTTTACGTATAATACGCTGCCGTTTTTTTAAAGCAAACCTAAAGTTTTAGTCGAAATATTTTTACGTTTAACCGAAAAAAGCTACACCTAAAAACTTTTTAGGTTATGTTAATCGTGTTATTTTTTATACGTTTGTTTATAAACGTATATAAAGTAAATGTTAAAGCGTAGTATAACGTTATTAAAGATATTAAAGGCTTTAAACGCCGTAAAGAAAAGCTTGCTTAATCGTTTAAAACCCCGTACTTTAATAAGCTATTTTAAAAGCTGTAAGTCTTTAAAACCCGTTAAGTATTTTTTACGGCAGGTTTTTTAAATGAAAAGTATTTTAATAGTAAGTTATTTGCCGTTAAATTTAACGATAACCTTAGTAATAATAAGGACGAGCTTAACGTGAACGATATAAAAAAATCTATTATAAATCTTAGCTAAATAAGTGGCGTTTTTAGCTTTAAACCTGCCGTAAACGAGGTTATTATAAAAGTTGCCGGGCCCGGGGCCCGGTCCTAAAGCCGCACGCGGGCTGCCCGAAAAAAAAATGCGCGTAGCTAGGTAAAAAGTTTACGGTTATAAAATATTATAACGTAATTTTAACGTAGCGTAAATTAAAGGCGATCGTTTATAAACTAGTCTTAAAAATTAAACATTAAGTTAAGCTTATTAAGTACTTAGGGGAAAATAGAATATAAAGAAGGTTAGTTACGGGCTAGGCGGTTAACGAAATAATTTACGGCTAAAAGCTTATAGTTTATTTAATAATAATAATATTTAATATAAATAAATAACATTACTTAGCTATACGAAATAATTATAAGATAATTTAACTTATTTAAATATAGTGGCTTAATTAAATATAAACATATAGTTTAGTTATATAAATACCGTATATATTTAAATAAATATTATAAATTTATAAAAATTATTTTTTTATAATAACCTATTAATAATCGCTATCCCTACTATTCCTTAAACTTTGTGTAACCCCCCCCCCCCCCCCCCCCCCGACCACTAGAATGCTTTTTAATTAAATAACACTACTAATTAAACCTGAACCGAACTAAAAACCTCGCATAACTAAAAGAAATTAAGAAATAATTAAAAAATAATCGCTAATTAATTAATTATTAACACGCTTTTTTTAATTACGTTACGTTTTTTTTAATATTATTATTGCTTATAAACTAATTTATTTAATAAAATAATTTTAAAATAATTTTATACTAATGTTTATTATAAAATTTATTATTTATTTTTACGAATTTAGTTTTATAATAGCTAGTAAAAGTAAAAGTATTAATGCTAAATTAGCTTAAAAGTCCGAGAAACGCCGCGCTGTTAATTATTAGCGCAAGTTATAAAAGCGCAAAACGAAAAAAAGAGAGGTAAATGCCCGGCGAGTGTAAGAGGATTTTTAAAATAACGGTTTTAGTGAAAACGGCGATGCTGCGAACGATAATAATAGTTTTGGTAAAAACGGCGATAACGCGGATAGTAATAACGGTTTTGGTAAAAACGGCGATAGCGTGGATAATAATAACGGTTTTAATAAAAACGGTAAAAACGCTTAAACCAGGGCCCCGGCGCCTTTTACCCCCGCCGCTGTTAAAGTTTTTACCTGTACGTTAATTAAGTTATAAAAGGCTTTTTTTACGTAAAATAAATCTAAATTTATAAAATAATCGTAAATTACGAAAAAGCCTCGTGCTACGCCTACGAAATAAGGTTGTGTTATAAAAAAGCCTTTTATTGTAAAAAAGCTTTGTGTTACGAAAGGTCCGCGGGTTAAGTTTATACTTAGCCAGCTAATAAAGTAAAAAAAGCGCTTTTAGCCTAGTAATAAGTTTAATTATTTTATAATTATTTTAAACTTATTAATAATATTTTAACTATAGCGTTAAAAAAGATTAAAATATAATAAAAAAATACGGAACTTTATTTTCGTAAAGCTTTTTTTTAGCGCTTAATTCGCGAGGTTTACTAAAATTTTTTCGCTAAAAAATACCGTTTTTAAACTAGCGCTATAAACGCTTTTTAAAAAGCTTTCGAAAGTGCGTTAGTTAATATGTTTATAAATAAAAAAAAGATAAAATAATTGAGAAATAATTAACTAATAACGTTTTTTAAGCTTAAATTTATTAACGATTTACGTTAAACGTGTTACTTTATAAGTTAAAGACGTAATACTATTTCGTAACTTTATTAGTCGGTTTGCTTATTTTAATAGCTTTTTTAGTATAGATTCGCGCCGCTAAATATATTAGTATAAAGTAAAAATAAAAGTTTAAACGCTTATTTTTTATATCTCGAGATAATGTATATTATTTTACGATAGTATTAATAAAAGCATAAACATAGCATTGCGAAAATATTTCGAGATTATTTTACGATTATTTTATATAAAGAAATTCCTATGGGTTTTTATAAGTAATTAATCGCCGCTTGCATAAACTTATAGCTACTTATAAACTTATATATTACTTATGATATAACTTATATCTTAGTTTATACTTATAAGCCCTATAGGTTTACCTATATAATTAATACTTAATAAGAATTCCCATGGGTTACCTATTTACTTATAAGTGGGAAATTTTCTCCCACCTACGTATAGGACGGCCGTGGGTGGGTAGCGCGTTTCCCATGGGAATTTATGGGTTCCCAATGGGTACCCACGGTCTATCCCTACATCATCGTGACATCGTCAGGGCGAGGGACCCACGATGGCAGCCTGCACATATCTTTCTGCTTTTTTTTTGAAAGCAGGGAGACCTTTCCCTCCATCTCTTCCACCTCCATTTCCTTCACACCAAAAATCCAAAAATCCAAAAAAAAAAGTTGCACCACCACCCTCCCCCCGTCAAGCTGGGCCACCCTTTGCTGTCCGGTCACCTCATGGCTGCACCCCTTTACACTACTACCCCGCTTAGGAGAGTACCCTTTGGGTCACTTCCCCTTCGCACCTTCGCACACATCTTTTCTGCCGCTCCTGCCGTGAGGTGACCGGGCGGTGAGGCGCACGGGCCAATCACGTGGTCACCGTGCCTGGCACCCCTACACACGCGCCTCTTTAGCGCGACTGGCTCGCCTTTCCTTTTCCTTTTCCTTTTTTTTTTTTTTTCTTTCTTTCTTTCTTTCTTTCTTTCTCTTCACGCCACCGAGAAGAACCTGTCTCCATCACCACGATGGAGTCAGCCGGCCGAGCGAACGCGGGTAAGTTTTCAACTCCTCAGCACACACTGCACTCCTCTCCTTCATCGCATCCATCGTATTTCGTATTTGTTTTTCGTGTGCCACAAGCTGACGCGTGGAAATCACCTCAGGGGAAACCCCAAGCCAAGAGACGACGACAACTCCGCCGACGACGACGATGGCGGCCCCATCCCCCTGGGCATGGGGTCGGGCGGACTCCGACGAGTACCGGCCCCGAGGTAAGTTATAGTCCTACCCCTGATCACTGTCACACCTGCACTGCATCCTCTCCCTGTCCTCCGTCCTCTCCGTTCTCCCACTCGAGGTTTCGGCTGCTTGACCGCGGCGACGCGACGTCTCTGGACCGGCGCCAGCATGGCTGGTAATGGTCTCAGATTCGCTGAGTTGTCCGAGAGAGTCGGTCGGCCTGCGCTGGGCTGACACTCGATCTGGCTGCATTGGCAGAGACGGAATCGAGTCACTTGGCACCGGTTCGAACTACACCTCCAATATTCACACATGGCATCACGCGAACATTCCAATTTTGAGAGATTCCCATGTACTAACTGGTGAATTAGCCGAGGTGGGCGACTATCCCCGCCAACACCGCCGTGAGTAGACACTTGGACTTCCCCTGTGTTCTGAGCCGAGCTCGACTGACGACGATACGTGTAGGGGTCGACGCGACGGTCGACTCGGTGGTCGACCTGGGGGCCCTCGAAGCGCGGCTTCGAGAACGTCGAGAACGTGAGGCCGCGCAGGCGGCCGCGCCGCAGGGAGGTACGTGCTTGACTCTCTCACTTCACTCCAACCGCAAGGAGCAGAAACTACCTAACCCACTTGCACTTGCACCTTCTCCTTCGTCTTCGTCTTCATCTTGATCTTGGTCTTGGTCTTCACTGGAGCCAGTTCTACACCTTTGCCTTGCCCGAAGAATCCCTCTCTCATCTGTCACCCACTTCCCTCCGCATGTTGTTCGCTTGATGCACTCGACAGCACTGGGCAACACGTGCAACCGTCATCTTCCGCGCCCATGCAAAAGCAGACAATCCGTGTTGTTACACCTGATTACCGGCTTCCATCACCGCAACAGCATTTTTCGGCTCGTCGCGAGAGCACCAACAACAGTCAGCTAACTTCTACTACAGCGGCGGCAGGAGCAGGTGGCGGCCTGCTTGGTTGGGTGTAAGTACTTGATTTCCTTGCCCTCCCGCCTGTTCCCCCAGGCAACCCCTCGCTTATCTACACAAACAACAGCAACAACACGGTACTGACACATTTCCATAGTGCGGTGCCAATCCAGCACCACCTGCACCACCATCACCACCAGCATCACCACCACCACCACCACCCCGCCGGTGCCTCTTCCCCCCCTCCTCCCCCTCCTCCCCCTCCTCCCTCCCCTCTGGCCGAGCCAAGCGCGTCTCGTCCCCGCCAGAGCGACACCACCGACCGCAGCAACCCGCACACCCCTGCTGCAAACGCCGCCATGTCTTCCTCCCACCACGACGGCGCAGCCTCCGACCACGCGCCTGCAGAGTCTTCCAAGGGTAAAGGAAAGCAGCGCCCCGCTCCCATCAACATCGCCAAAGCTCGAGGTTACGGCGAGGGCAGTGCATCTGGAGTTCAGGCTGTGCACAACCCTGTTGACGACGATGAAGCTGACGGCAACCTGAACGAGAACCGCGCCTTGGCCAACCAGAACAACCGCGCTTCTTCCGTCTACGGCGATGGTCCTTGGCCCGATGACATGGATTCCATCAGCCCCCTTCACATTCCTCGTCGCGGTGAGATGCAAGACCTGCACATGCTCCAGGCTTACACGGAGTGGAGAGACGAGCACCAACCGCTTATTCCCACCCTTCGCACCGCTGTCCGAACTGGAAGTGCCGAGGAGCGTCGCAACTCAGCAGGAGCTCAGATCCGATCGAGCACCGCCACCCTTTTCCAGCCTACCTTGCCCCCTCGTCAGGCTAACCAGCGTATCCCCCGATCTCGCACTGCTGGTGACCTTCCTACGCCTGTTGCCCCTGCCTCTAACCCTCGCCCCGTCAACGATGAGACTGATCCCTACACGCCCATCACCCCTTACACTGGTGGCCACGATCAGCTCCACACGAAGACCTTGTTCGGTCCAGGTGGCTGGCTCGAGGATACCGCCGCTGAAGGCTTCGGAAGACCCAAGCCTGAGACACAGAAGAGCAACGGACTCTTGGGCAACATCAAGAGAATGGCGAAAGAATTTGTAAGTGACACTTTGCCTTCCTCATCCACTGTCTTGAACCTGATCACCCGACTGACCTGACTTGCCCCAGACCGAGAACACCGCTTTCAAGCAAGGTCGCAGCTCCAGAGTTAGCACCGTGCAGCGTGTCACCATCTCTCTTGACGCTCGTGAGCAGAACCTCCTGTACGCGGATCTCGAGTTCACCCTGAGCAATGCACTGGACACCTACATCCACGCGCAGCTGAATGGTGGACGTCTCGAAGCCAACAAGCTCAAGCGAGTCGCTGATGCATGGGCTGCCCGTGGCCGACCCCGGGTCATTGGGTTCCGCTACGATCTCGAGACGCAGATTGAGCTGGTCTTGTCCCACGTCATGGACTTCCGCTTCTACGGTACCATTGCCACTGACCCTCCCGCCATGCTCGGTCTCCTCCATGCCATGAAGACCGACGCGCGCTCCATCCGGCTTCACACCTATTGCCATCCCGACACGGTCATCGCGAAGCACATCATGGACTCTCAGGCTCTCCTGCATATGCTTGGAAGCGCAGAGGCTTGCCGACGTGCGATCGAGAAGTGCGCTATCATGTTCCGTGCCATTACTGAACGCGAGAAGATCCGCCGTCAGCTTGGCGAGAGATATGGACCCGAAGTCCTCGAGCAGCAGCGAGACGAAGGTAATCAGCCCCAGTCATCGGAACAGCAGCAGTCTCCTCAGCAGCCTCCTCAGCAGCCGCAGCCTTCTCAGCAGCAGCAGCAGGTGCGCTTCGCCAGTGACACTTACGACAACAGTGACGGCTACGGCGATGATGACGATCTCAGTACCATCCCTCCTCCTTACGAGATGAGAGGTGTATCCGCTAGCATGTCCCTGTCTGAGATCGCGTCTGTGCAAGGCACTGGCCGTGACTACCAGGCTCGACTTCAGTCCCGACTTCAGTCCAATGGCCAGCCCGGTCGGGCTCAGGACCAAAGCCAAGGTGAGCTGCACCAGGCACAGCAGAGCCATGACCGACAGCAGCAGCGACAGTTCAGTGGTCCAATCCTCGAGCCTCGCACGTACAACCCGTCGCGAGATGGATCGGCCTGTCGTCGCTAGTCGATGATGTCTGGTTCCTTCATACCATACGGTTTGGACGACTCTCTACTGTCACCTTGCGTTCTCTGCATACCGACACTCGATTCAGAATGCCTCAGCTGCTGAATCATTGGGAGTTCACCAGAGTCTCGGATATCTCCTTTGTTGAGACCTCATCGTACCCTCCCTTCACTGTCGATCTGGTACATCGTCAGTCACCTTTCCCCCCTTGCACATACACACACTGTTTGGCCATACAGTTCTGGTCTCTTCGTCCGTTCTTCGCGTCTGCCATCGCATTCTCAGTTTCTTTCCCGAGGGCTAGTAGGCCTACTTCGACACACAGACGCGATGCATCCAAGGCTTCTTCTTCAGTTCGACCTGGACCCGCAGTGTCTGTCACGAGAGGCTTTTCTCATTCCACGAAGCAGATGCCTCACTCACTGACCAGAGAGACGCATCGCCACCAGAAAACCGCAGCAGAAAATACAGGAAAAAAGTTGAAAAGACAAAATCCCACAAAAAAAGAACCCTCTCCTTTCTCACGTTGTCTCTTTCCTTCCTTCTCGTCAATCGTCTCGCAGGAAGTCCAAGTTATTCGTCTTCAACTTGGGACTACTCTCGCACCAATAATGTCTAATTTCTCAGGCTATCGCACTGAACATACCACTCACGATTGCAACGACTGCACGACGCGACGTATCGATTTCCCGATGATGCACCGATGACCGGTTTCGGATGACTGACGATCGCACGACTTGACGACTGCACGCCTTGGCATCGTTCCCCTTCCTCCTCACCCTCCCACCACACGTCCTCGACACCCTCCACAGAGCACAGACGAGACTCGGATTTGCGCGATCGCCGTTGGACATACAGCCGCCGGACTCACCGGACGACCTGCCATTGGTTGATCTTTCTGATGGACCTTGACCGCCTGCCGTCGTCGTTGGATTGGTGGATGGATGAATGGATGGGAGCCTTGGCACCTTACCTCTGATACTTCTCATTGGCATGGTATGGCACGTACTTCTATAGCTTCTGCTCAATAACACCCTTGCTCTTGACGTTTACTCCTTCCTGTAGATTGTGATGTGATGATGGCATGCCACGACTGGCGACCTGCGATGGGTGGGCGGCCTGTAATGCGATTGACCGACCGACTGATTGACTTGAGCTGGACCTGTAGTGGCAGCAGGAATGACCATAAGGTTAGATGCAATCAGTGCCATCCCCCAACCCAATCCAATCCCGACCACCTACCCACCCATCCGTTGATGTCCGAATAAAGGTGTAGGTAGACACTAAAAAGTGCAACTATATAAGGTACTTCTTCGCCCGTACGGTACGGTACCTGCATAGGCACGGGCGGGGATGTTCCCGTCTCCTCCCCGTCCGCGCGCGCGCGCAGGTGAAGAAAGTGCAAGAATCGCCTTGCCTGAGTAAGGTAGGTAAGGTAGATTCCATACTATACCTACTATACCATACCTCCAACGAGCCGAACTACCTTGAACCTACGTGTGCAATGCTCACCGGGCATGTGGTATATAGACCGGGCGCGTCGATCCTGGCGGCGGCGATGGTTGGGGTGGTGGTGCGTTGCCTGCCTGCCTTACCTCTTATATCGTCCGGTCGGGTTGTGTGTGCGGGTGTGTGTGTGTGTGTGTGCGGCGCCCCCGCGTCGCCTCGCCTCGCCTCTCCCGCCTCGAAGTCCCCCCAATGCGGCATTGCGTGCCGAAGGGGGTGCGGGAAATCCCTTTTTTGCCTTTTTCTTCTTTCTTATTGGACTGTATACCTATGCCCTATATTAATAGTTGGCGCTGCTATTATCGAACCTTCTAGGAAAAGCACAGCGATGATCGCCGGCCGTCGCCCGGGTTCTGGAATAATGCCCTCGTCTGCTCACTCGCTCACGCCCGCCCGACGACGATGACATGGGTTGGGATGGAAGGGATCGCGTTCTGGTTCGATGCGATGCGGCGGCGGGCCGTGATTGAGGGATGGATGGATGGTATGGCATGGACCAGGTCTCGAGGCGAGGCGAGGCAAGGCACCTAGGCCTACATACATACTACTCTAATGTAACGACAGACTTCCGAGCCTGGGGAAAGGGGATCAGGAAGGAAGTAGACGAGCAGACGACCCCGAGGAGAGCAGATATCAACAGTCCAAGTGATGGTTCCCGACGTCAGGCTTCCCACGCACTTGATAGCCAAATGCGAGACGGGTAAGCTTCACATGCATCGGTTGGTCCCCATCTTTTCGCTTCACTTTCACCGTAGCCATCCCACGTGAGATGAGGTCAGAGGGTCCCCAAGGTCCCTCCCAGGTCTGGAGCCTGCCGTAGGTAGGTAGATACGGTACGGTATGGGACTCGGAATGAACGCCGACGTCCTGAGGTGGTGGTGCCTTGGTGCTAATGCAGGTCACCGCCCAACGTTCGTGGAAGCGCCCAAGATCATCTAAGACCGATTGTGCCTCGTGTGTGAGTCCGTCCCGTTCTGTCGATGGGGGGGGTGAGGTAAGGTACGGTAGAGTGATGAGTGGAAGTAAGATGTCTGTCTGTCCCTTGAACCCGTTCTAGGCCATGTGACATCATCGGCTGATGTCGCGGCCGGCCAATCGCGTGCTGCCAGCTCAGGTCCGCCCGCCGGTTGGTTGGTGGGTTGGCAGACGGAACCCCGAAACGAACGAAATAGGTAGGGCTTGACCGCCGTGAACGAACCACTGACCAGTGCCCGTTCAAGGTTCTGTCCCTGCCCTGCTCTGCCCGCCCGCCGTCTTCGCCCGTACCGTATGTACGGTTGATTACGTGCGTTCGTTTGTTCGTTTGTTCGTTCGTTCGTTCGTGCGTGCGTGCGTGCGTGCAGCGCAGTCCAACCCGCCACTGACCGACGACGTCTGGAGAAGCGCAGAGAAACAGCGGGTAGTACGATGCAGTATGAGGGAATGAGACGGACTGACTGCATGCATGATGGCGTGGGTGGGAATCATCATTCAGCAGCAGCAGCAGCAGCAACAACAGCAACAGCAACAGCAACGATAGCACCGACGGAGAGGACCGTTGTCGGGTATGCGTTCGTTCATGAGCACCGCACTGCCCGCTATTTTGTCCTTTCCGCCCCCCTCCCTCCCCCCTAAAAGGAGCACATGCAGCGGTTTGCCTTTCTCGACCTGAATCAGTCATCCGTTCGGCAGTAGTTCGACCTAAGTCAGTCAGTCAGTTGGCCGTTGTTCGCCTCGTTCGCCTGCATCTGATCTGTATGTCTCTCTCGCCTTGCCTTGCCGCGCCGCGCCCTACGCACATATATCCCGACATAACATCCGACATCCATACCTCCTAGATACATGTACATACTTGACCTACCTTACCTTACTTAGACTGGCCTTCCTGCATCTACGCACACCGTTGAGGCGCAGGCAGACGGCAGCCTGAAGATTCACCTACCTTGTACTCATTGAACGTCGACTCGAAAAGCCGCGGCTTCTGGTTCTTCTCCTTCCACGAGATCGCCAGAACCTTCCTTCACCGCCGTGTACACCTATCCCCTCAGCTACCTACCTAACCCAGATTCGAATTGGCCTGCAGCTGAGGTTTGACCGCACCACCCGAACTCCTGTCGCGTGTCGACCCTGCGTCAACCTGTCAATCCGTGGTTTGGACGAAAGCAAACACCACGGCATCTACCCGTACCTAGTGCTGTCGATCAACCGCGCCGTCGGAGCCAGCGGCTTGTCGCAGACTCGCAGTGGCCCAGACCAGTTTGGCTTGCCATTGTCGCACCAGATCGCGGGGCATCTTCAGGTCTAAATACAGCGTTATTTCGCCGTTCGAATTGTGAGAAAAAAGAAGAGGAGGAAGGGGATATAGAAGGGACAATGTCGCACTACGCCGGTACCGCCAGCGACGCCATCTCGCGTGGCCGCTCCACCGCGGACCGGCTGCCCCCACCACCAATACCTGTACCCGGGAGCGATGATGAGCCCCTCGCTTATCCCTCCGAGAAATCCCATCCCCATCTATCCCATCATCATTCTTCCGTTCCTAGCCACACCATCGCCAGCCCGGGCTACACAACCTATAACGGGGCGCCCGGGGCTATCCGCAGGGCTTACGGCTCCCCACCATCACCTAGCCCGCCGTTATACACGCCAACATCGTCGCGGTCGCCAGGACCCGGCAGTAACTCCCGCGCCCAGCTGGTGCCGTATACGGGCGGTGACGAGCGAAGTCGCCCGCGCTCGCTGCCGCCACCAGTCTACGAGGACGAGGTGACCGAGCGTCCGCGCTCATCACACGTGCGACACGACAGGCGACGGAGCCGGCAGTGGAGTCACGATGGGGACAAGTTCGAGGTGGAGGAAGTAGAGGAGAGCACGCGCTCACCGCTACGCTCCTTCGTCGACAACAACTTCTCCGACTCACCTTCCGGGCTAGGCGTCAGCGTGCTGGGCGCTCTAGTGGGCGGACTGGCGGGGAGGGAGGCGATAGGTGCGCTGGTGCGCGGAGGGGATGAGGAGGACAGACTCATTGACAGGGATCAGAAGGAGCGACGCAAACAGCTCATCGGCACGGTGCTGGGCGCTGCCGTGGGAGCGCTCGGCGCGAATGCGGTCGAGAGACGATTCGAGCGCGGCGGTGGCGAGCGCGAGCGCGAAGGGCGGTACAGGGAGCAGGAGAGGTCACGCGACGGAAGGGGCTGGGAACGACGACACCGACACCGCCTCTCGGTCGACGGCGCTGGTACTCTCGAGACAAGGGAGGTATTTGCGCGGCCACCAAGACGCAGGTCGCTTAGCCGTGGCAGCAGAAGCAGCGCCGTCAGCCACCAGATTCGGTTGGTAGACCGCGACACGCGCGACGGTGCCGGGAGTGTGCGGGAAGAACGAGAGCGAGGTGCCGGTAGCGTGCGCGGAGAGCGAGGACACCGGCGAGGGAGCGTGCGAGAAGACCGAGAACGGGCGATCGTGGACTATGAGCTGGGCGGCCGACCGCGCGAACGCGAACCCTGGGGCGAGCAGACCACGCGCTCCCGCTCCCGCGTCACGACCAACGGACCGAATGGCGGCGCCGGCATCGAGGTTGAGATTGATCCGAAGGCCAAGAGCTGGAAGACGGTCGAGGATTGGCTGTATGATGATCGTGATGTACGGGAGGGGCGACATGGTGGTCATGATAACAGAGAAGTTTACGAGGTTTGAGATTATCTCCTAGGAGGGGGAAGAGGAAGAGACTTGACGAGGCTGTCGCGATGGGTGAGACCTGAGTGCCTTCTCCCATCACGACTCGACCAGGATGCATCGAGGTCACGGGACGCGACACGACGGATGGGCAAGATGAAATTGGATAGGATGAAACATCTGCATACTGCCTCCTCTCAACGACTGTCATGATCTGAAATTTATGCGCTTTATTCCGTCTTTTCCGTCCATAGCAAGCGACATAGCAAGCGAATATACTGCACTTCCATAGGTGAGGTCACGGAGAACTCATGTTCCATGAGGTAACTTCACCACACGTGTGCGGGCAACCAATTAGGAGCTTCACCACCAACAGATGACACCAGAACAGGAAAGCGAAAGGTTACCAGAGGGCCTGTGTAACGAGTGCGGCGGTTGCAGCTGCATTCCATGATGCAGCAGCCCTGTACCTAGGTACCTTAGGTGTCAGCCTGTCTTGCCCTGTCAGGCCAGGGTTTAAGGTTGTTACTGAGAGCTCCGGCTCGTGACGGGAATCGAGACCCACTTAAACTTTCCCACGTCTGATCGCAAGCGGGCACCTCGAACTGCGGGTGAGGTCAGGTCCCAGTTGCCAGGTCCTCGAGTCTCCTGCTACCAAACCGCCCAACGACCACCCACTGCACTGAGGTTGTGCTGTAATGCTTCCATCGCATGCCTTGAACGATACCATCGCCCTGGTGTTGCGCCAAGTTCGACCTTTTTTGTCTCCCGCTTTGAGTGGGTGCGAGGTCGACACCTTTCTTTCTCTGCACTCTCTACCTCCTACCGGAACGCGCCATCACGCAGGCCCATCTGCAAGCCCATCTGCACGCGCTCCCGCTCCGCAACCAAAGGTCAGTCAGTCAATGCCTGGCATCCCCTCCATTTCCATCTCAACTACACTCTGTGTACCTCCTACTGACACTTCCCATCAGATCCCATCCCTCAACCTAGCCTCAGGCGTTCACGTCCCATCGTGTGCAGCCTGCGGCATCCGCTAGTGTTCAATACCACCTCCCCGGCTACGGCAGAGACCAGCTTCATCGCTGGCTACTTTTTCCGTTGCACCCTTCTTCACTCATTCCCATCCCTGTCCCTTCTTCCACTGCGCATCCCACCTCATCTAGTCCCGTCTATCCCGTACATCATGGCTGCCGCATCGCCGAGCATGTTCGTACCCGAGGGAGATCTCGAGGACGAGGACAAACTCTCTATCACCTCCACCGACCATGGCGATGATGACCCCGAGAAAGAATGGGTTGTCGAGGACCTCCTGGCTGAGCGTGCCAACCCCGATCGTCCTGAGGAGATGCAGTACCTACTTTCCTGGGAGGGCTTTCCCATGGACCAGAGTACCTGGGAGCCTGAGGAGAACTTGGGTGAAGGCCTGCTCCCCCAGTGGGAGGAGACCAAACGCGAGATCGCAGCCGGCAAGAGACTCCCTTTTGACATTGAAGTTTACCATCGCGCCATCCGTGAGCGAACCGAGAGACACATGAGACGCAATGCCAAACGCCAGAGGCTGGGCCTGCCCATGACCGAGCCTTTCCCTATCACCCCTTCATTTGCCAGCCCTGCACCCGCCAACACGGCATCCGCCAACCTCGCATCTACCGACACGACACCCTTCCGTCGCTCCCCCGCCGCTGTGCACCAGGCAGACAACTCGTCATCCTCTGATGAGGCCTATGAACAAGATGACATCGATCCCGGCCGTGATGGTCTCTCGTCCTCCAAGTCTGACCGAACGATCAAACAGAAGATGTTTCGAGGGCTCCCATCTCAGTCAGCCCAGAAAGGCCCTGGTCCAGCTCGGCCTGCCCTTGAGAGGCGCATTTCTATGCCGTCCGCGTCAACCTCAGCCGCCAAATCCCCAACCTTGGAAGCACCACAGGCAAGACGACCTGGTCACTCTCGTCGGATCAGTACTGGCACTGTGACCGGCTATCAGGGCACTGCCAGAAAGCCCAACACCGGAGGACAGAGCATAGGCTACCAGGGCACTGCCAGGAAGCCTGGCATGGAAGGGCAGAGTAGCAGCTCGGCTGTGGCCAACAAGTCTTCCGCTTCGGCTTCGACCAGTACTGGTACCGCGACCGGATACCAGGGCACTGCTCGGAAACCTAGCACTGAAGGACAGAGCAGTAGCTCGACTTTAGCTAACAAGTCTTCTGCTTCGACTGCTCGCCCCAAGACGCCCAGTGGATCATCAAGACCACCAGGCACCACCTCGGCTGCGCCTGCAAGAAGCTCCGTCCTGGCAAACAAATTCTCAGGTAAACGACTTACCGCGACGCGAACACGTCCTCAGCCAGCCGCACAAGCCCCAGTAGCCCCTCGGGCCGGTAATGTTCTGGTGGGCGGAGTGCAGCGCAAGAAGAGGACAAACCTGGGCAACGCGATGAACGATCCATCCAGACCCCCAAAGCACTTTCAAAATATGCATATTCAACATTTGGCCTACAAAAAGGCAAGAGAGAAAGATGATGCCGCTCCCAGCTTCTCTGCCATCCCGAGTAGTTTCTTGCTCGGACAGAACGAGCCGGGTCCCAAAGATAAGGAGAAAGACACGGAGAAGGACAAGGAGCCAGAGCCATTGGTTGAGAGTCCAATCGAGCTACCAGTGGCGGATGCGACGGAACCAAGATCTGCAATGCCTGCCGCCCCGCGAAAGTCTTCAATCTCATATCCCTCGGCTGCCACTTCACCCGGAGATACGACGGGGCCAGCACCTGTCCCGAAGAGGAAAAAGTCTGTTCGCTTTACGGAAGTGATAGACGATCGTCAGATGGACAACGCTAGTCCCGAATCCACTGCTGAATTAGCATCACACAGTCCTGAGACAGCTGCATCTCCATCTGCCGATGCTCCCGCGCTCCAAGCTGACCCCACAACACAGCAAACTGATCGCGAGGCTGCTATTCAAGAGGCCGCGACGGCCCCTAGAAAGCTCACTCTGGCTAACTACCAGGGTCGAACTCCTACTCAGGCTGTCGCCAGAACGGCAAAGTTTGGTCCAGAGGATGGCGAAGAGGTGGATGTCATGTTTTACGGCATTGCCCGTCAAGGTCAGGCTTGGTTGAAGGCATTCCTGGCCAACGACAAGGTTCACTTCGACACCATGTGTTCTTCTCTCGATTTCCTCAAGCATGAAAGCTCCTTGGTCGGGGAACGACTTTGCACTGGAACCATCGAAGCCCGGTCCAAAGAGCAGGCTTCGTTGCTCGCTAACGTGGCAGCGAACTTGCGGCAAAATTCAATGGGTTCACACGTGGTGAAGCCCGAATACTCAATACTCGTGTATCCAGCCGACTGTGCACAATGGGAGGGGCTCAAGAAGGAGTCCGAGAAGTTCAGAGAGGGGGCACCCCTGCGATACCTTCTCTATAGCTCCCCGCTGGATTACAGAATCCACCCTCCCAAGACAACCCCTCAATTGGATGGGATGACTGGTACGACGCCGGATGCAATCGTTCGGACTGTAGCCAAGGATATTTATGGCCTGGATTTCGACAAGATGCTTCCACAGCAGATGGAGTTCAAACGAAAACAAGTGTTTATGCTCATGATTCCGACCAGTGAGCTACAGTTGATCGAGTTCATGAAACTCTGGTTACGTAAGTCTGACGAACATGGTGTTTTCCTGTTAACTGAGATACTGATATGAGTTTATACAGGTTCGAACCAGCCGAACTGTCAGATCTTCTCGCTCGAGTATCCTGGCAGTTGGATGAAGTTCCACCAGAAGGTAGCTTCAACTCCAGGTATCGTCGGCACGATCATCGTCCATTGCAATATATCGAACCTGTCACTCAGAATGGTCCGAGGCATTTGGAACATGCTTGAGACCCACAGATACACATTCTGGAATTTGGACGATGGTGATGAGGAGGTTGCGTCATGGCCTTTTCCTGGTCACTACCTGGAACCAGGAACGTTGGAGTTGACCCGTCTATTCCCTTTCGGAAAAGCCTTCTTCATCACACCGAGCTTCGTTCTCACGGACCCGAGTAACCTTTGCAAGTTCTTGGAATGGTTCAAGCAGCATGCCCACAATCCCTCTTACATGATCTTCGGATGCCACAGATTTCCTCGGTACCTCAAAGATGTTACGATAGAGAAAGAGCGAGAAGCCAACGCTCTCCGTGAGACGTTCAAAAACGACCCAGAACGACTGCAGAAGATCCTGGTAGACCAGGTCAGAACCGAACAAGATCTTGAAGATACGTACCGCGCCTGGGAATTGGTCTCCGAGATCATCGAAATCCACGGAAACGAGAGGATGCCCTGGGATCTGCAGAAAGTGTTCTGGATGAACATCTTCCTCGACCCAAACGATGAGCAGAGCTTGGTGAACCATTTCTTCTTCATAGCTCAGCAGAGGTCCTACTACTTTCGGAAGTTCTATGTGCTGGGCTCCAGTACGAGCAAAAACAAAGGAGCCTACCGATACATTCACATCCCTCGATTCCACGAAACCAATTCAGCTGATCCCGACATTGATCAGGCTCGTATAAACAAGCTCATGGAGGCTAAAGAGGCCGAAGAGGATGCGTCGCTTGGCATTCCCCCGTATCAGGGACCCATTGGTCCACGGGACATGCCTTTATCTAAGGTCTCACCACGAGCACCATCTCGTCGCTTCGAAGGGCCCTACAATAATGGTATGCACACCTGGATTCGCAGACTCAACAGGCTGGAAATCCCGAACTGGTCTTCCATCCATGTTCCTACTGTGTCATGGCTGAACGACTTTATGGCCGCCCAGTTTGGGGACGATCGACAGATGTTTGACACGTTTGACAATTGGATGAAGGCGGTGCCGCCGTTTGATAAGCACCTGAATACTTTCTTCGGCATGTTCTACACCATTGATGAGGATTGGGAACCTGAGGAACCCGATGCCGAATACTACCGACACCCTTGGTTTGCCATACTCAGGCCCGTTGACCCCCATTTGCTTTGGAAAGGCATCAAAGGGGTGGAGCTATTCATTTGGGACACATCTATTGGAGAGGTATCCCCACTTCGCCGACGTTCGGGACTACTCGAGATGCAATCCCGTCTGATCGAATGTGTCCGAAAAGGAATTCCAAAGAAGAATCCAGCCTGGCATCTTGACCGCGTTTGGGTAGGAAATATGACAAAACATCCTACACAAGGCGAACAACCGTTGGACATAACCAGTCTGCAACTGGACGAGATGTACAACGACCCGAGAACGTGGTTACCTCCGTGGTCCAAGCTTCTAATTAAAAGAGGCTGGAGATACGTGAAGCGGGAAGAGTGGTACCGGGGCCTACCTTTATACGAGCGTGAGCTGGATCCTATTGAAACTGAAGATTCCCTACAGATCCCTATGGCTCCAGGTGACGAGGACAAGTTCGAATACCAGATCTTCCATCCACCTGAGGGTCACCCGAAAGGTGGCAAGCGGACCACTTGTTTCAACCACTTGTATGAGGTGGCCAGACACGCACGACTGAAAGATCCGTCTGTTGAGGTTATCAGATACCACTACAGGCCGACGGTGGAATGGTACAAGGAGCAGAGTGCCGAACGACGTGGCTGTCACCAGGTCTGCGTCGCCTCGGGAGAGCATATTGTTCGAAACCTTCTATCGAACAAGGCTGCCGACGACACCGAGTAGATCCCTGTGTAGATTCAGGGGTCAATAACTGCAATCAAGGGCAGTAGATACATTGTGGGATGATAGTGTAGTCACTGGGACTTCGGACAGTGGCAATGAGATTTACTCTCTGAGCTGGAAACTGACATCAAGTCCCCCCGACTTGCGTGGCTTCATACTAGGTCAAGCTAAACGTCATGTGGTATTACGATTGCTACAGAATCAAGAATTGACAGAGTGCACATTGCGCAAATATCTGGCCAAGTAATGATGTGTATGTTGTCGGACGAACTCTCCACCTGATGATGGTGTCATTTCCCCCAGAGTAGGTCGTGAGTAAAATACCTGCACTATTGGCCATCGGCCTTCTTTTGCCTAGGCCATGGAAGCCAACGGGAGTACCACCATGGAAAACCGATGCCTCAATAGAATCTCCTGGCAGAAGAATTGTATGTGATCACCAGAAACAGTACGTTCATCGTCGTGAAGGTGATGAGGAGATCAAATATGACAACGGAGTATGGTTGACACGAGTGCCAGTACACCTAAAATCAACAGAAGACAATAGAGTAGCAGCACAGAGATGAATGCATAGGTAGGTAACAGGAGGAGTGTGCAGACTCAGCAGCCGGTGAAGTTGGGTGACATGAACGGATAGACAGCCGGACAACCAGCGAAAACACCAAGGTAGTAGCCGCATCTAGAGTGACTTAGCAGAGATTCCTGCTGTGAGATGGGCCACTGTAGGCATAGGCGGCACGGTGGCAGGCAGGCCATGGTAGGGGGAGCGGCCACTGACTACAGGGGCGACCCCGCGGG
>JAJJKE010000137.1:0-52559 GCA_022376655.1 Xylariomycetidae sp. FL0641 | reverse complement strand
AAAAATATATTAATTAATAAGTTTATTCGTTTAAAATAATTTAAATTCGTTAAAAATAATTATAAATTTAAAAATGTTTCTAAATAATAAACAAAGTTTTTAATTATTTAAAAGTTTTTTATAATAATTTATTACGAAAAATAATAAATTTTAAATAAAAAATTATATAATAACTAACGAATTAAATTAATTTTAATTAAATTATAATTTTAATTTATTATAATAAAAGTTTAAATAATAAATATATTTAAATAAACTCCCGTAATCGTTTAGCCTAAAGCTTTAAAATATCGATATTATAACTAAACAAAAAGATTTTAATAGTAATAAGTAAGCAAAATTTTTAAAAATTAAAAAATATTTGATAAATATTATCATAAATCGATTTTAATAATTTAAAATAAATAATTATAATTAATTATTTAAAAGTTTTCGTATCTAATTAATTTAAAACGGTTTAAAACTAAAATAAATAAACAAGTGCTAACTATTATTATTTAAATCTTATAAAGAAAAAAAACTTTAAATAATGCCGATTTAATAATTATGTTAATGTTTTTTACTATTTTTTTTTTCTATAGGAAAAAAAAAAAGTTAAAACCATAAATAAAAATGCTTTTTAACTAATTTATAAAAGCTACTTAAAAATAAATAAAAACTAAAATTATTATTATTTAATAAGTTATTCTTTATAGAATAAAGTTAAATAGTTATAGGCTTAAGTAGCTAAAAAGATTTAAATAGCTTAAGAAAGATTTGGTTATTAATAATTAATAAAAAACGATTTAACAGGTCCGTGATCGTCCGCGTTAGTTTATGATTAATCGTCGTGCTTAATTTAACTATTTCGTTATAAAATAGGTTAATTTTCCTTCGTCCGTTATAGTCTTAAACTTTATATTTTTATAATTAGATTAAGTAGTTAATTAATATTTAAAAAAGGCGGTAAAAAGTTTGTTTTACTTAAAAAACGATTAAGAATGTTAGATCCGCATTTACCGCATTAATAAAGTAAGGCAGGGATGTAAAGGTAACGATTATTATATTGGTAATTAATTAGGCTTAGACCCCGAAGGGGAGATGACTGGGCTTAAGGCCCGCCTTAGTGGCGGGCTAAGCCACACCGCCACAGTCTTAGCTCATCAACCCCTCTAAACGTACCCCTCCACCCCTCATCTCCAATTCCTACCTAGACGGACAATCAATCGGGCAATGGAACCTGAATAACCGGCACGTAGTTATCAATGGCGCTTGTGATTCAGTCCTACCAGGCAAGGGAACGAATTGATGTTCAATCCAATGCTAACATCTGCATACCCCTTAATCTAGCATTGCCTGGGGTGGGCAATTACCTAACAGGAAGGGGGCATGAGGTATGACATAGGTGAGTCAAGCCAGGCCAGATTAGATAAGGTATACACTATCTACAGCACTTCCTACCTTGATATCCGATCGGAGGGGAATAACTAAAATAGCTCTTGCTCGTTCCCGAATCCTAACAGCTCTGCTCTGCTCTGCTTCTCGACTCTGCCCACTGCTCCTCAACTCTCCAGCTCAAGTGCTTCTCAGTTAGGTACTTACTCAGTACTCCTTGTCTCTCCTTCTTCAGGCATCATAATCCACGTGAATCCCCTACGATTAGACCTCGCATACCGTCGCCCGCAATGGCTTCAACAGCAAACTCGACGGGCCGCCTGGCAGGCAAGAATGCCATCGTCACGGGCGCGGCTGGGTACGAATATCCCTCCCGATATATCCCATGGGAGGCCAGTTGATGGCTGACCTAGATTCGCAGAGGCATTGGACTGGAGACTACCATTCTGTTCGCCAAAGAGGGTGCCAATGTCCTGATGGCTGATATCTCCGGACCTGCGCTTGAGAAGGCCAAGGCCAAGGTCCTCCAGTTGATACCCAATGCTACCCGTATCGAGACCACCGTAAGAGCCAAGAGTTGAAGCCACACATCCTATCCACGAGTGCTGATCTCTTCCTTCCCACCAGACATGCGACGTTTCGAAGGAGAGCCAAGTACAGGCGATGGTCGAATCGCTGGACTCATGGGGCGGCCTAGACGTGATCTTCAACAACGCGGGAATCATGCACGCGCGCGACGACGACGCGATCGGCACGCCCGAAGAGATCTGGGACCTGACCATGAACATCAACGTTAAGGGGGTGTGGTACGGATGCAAGCACGCGGTGCAGGCGCTGCGTCGCAACAAGAAGACCAAGGGCAGCATCATCAACACCGCCTCCGTCGTCGCCCTTGTCGGCTCTGCCACCCCGCAGCTGGCCTACACCGCGTCCAAGGGCGCCGTGTTGGCCCTGACGCGTGAACTGTCTATCGTCCACGCCCGCGAGGGCTTCCGCTTCAACAGTCTCTGCCCCGCCCCGCTCAACACGCCCCTGCTCCAGGACTGGCTCGGCGACGACGCCCCCAAGCGCCTCCGACGAGAGATTCACTTCCCCTCGGGCCGCTTCGGTGAGGCCATCGAGCAAGCCCAGGCCGTCCTCTTCCTGGCCAGCGACGAGGCTAGCTTCGTCAATGGCCACGATATGGTGGTCGACGGTGGCATGACCAAGGCCTACGTCACCCCCGAGGGCCAGCCGC
This sequence comes from Xylariomycetidae sp. FL0641, assembly GCA_022376655.1. Classification (NCBI taxonomy): domain Eukaryota; kingdom Fungi; phylum Ascomycota; class Sordariomycetes; species Xylariomycetidae sp. FL0641. Next base: position 49,948 of record JAJJKE010000137.1, on the reverse strand, counting down.
TGCCCGCACCGACCAACAATGCGCTCAAGGACGCGCTATGAGCTTGTCAGTTAGCAAAGGAGCATTATGAACCAGAAGGACTCGGGGTTTTGGTCAAGTCGAGGTTATTCAAGCGCAAAGCAACTGTAAGAATGAGGACATATCCCCCTCGCTAGACCAAGAATTCAGATCAACGACTTGTTCCCGAAGTTGCTGCCCTCGTGATGAACTAGCCGGAGATCTCGGTTAGGCTGCATCTGGTAGGGTAGGTAGACAACATGGGCGTGGTGATGGTGGTGAACCAGCTAGAAACCGGTTTCGTAAGTCACATGGAGCAAAGAGGTCTAGACTGCCAGACGGGTAAACCAACGGAGCAATGCTCCCTCCGATCATCGGGTCGAACAGAAGACCACGACCAAATCCCCAACCCCGATCGGTGTGCGGGATCACGGGGTCAATGGTGTACCGGTGACAATCATTCACACGATGTTCATCACCGGAGACGTTTTGCTCTCGAAAGAGTATCGTGGTCTATTATTGTCAAGCTGATGCTGCTGATAGTGCCCCCACGGCCTAGCGGGCTTTGGGAGCTGGCTGGAGCGGGCCAGACATCTAGGATTGGGTGAAAGAATCGTCTTTCTCCCCTGCTTAGCAGGATGATGACTGCAGAGTGTGCGAAGGCCGGAACCACACTTATCGCCAACACGCGATTTCACTCGCGGGGTTTCCTCGCTGTCGTGAAGACACTGGGGGTGTGATTAGTACGGTAGTGATCTTTGTATTGGTGAAAGGAACAAGCAAGTCAGTCTTACGCGAGGGAATAAGGCCGGGCCGGCGTATTCGCGAGGTGTTCCCAGAACTTGGGCAGGGCGGCCTGGTATTGTTCGTACGTCCATCCACAACGCTTGAACATAAGGCCCACCGGACTGGCTAGAGCGCATTCTGGTGAGTGTTCTCTCATCGTGCCACGGAGAATAGGGGGAGGGAGGGGGGCAAGGCGAGTACATACGTACCGAAGTGCTTCGAGGTGACTTCGTTGAACAAGATCTGCTGGTCGCGCATCTTGTCGTCCTGGGCCCAGTCGCCGAGGGGCAGGATCTCCTTGCGCTGGACGACGCTCTCGTAGCCGGCCTCGAGCAGCCAGGCCTGGGCGTGGGGCGAGGCGTCGAAGACCATGCCGACGCGGCGGGCGAAGTCGCGGAAGACCTGGATGAAGTCGGGGACCAGCAGGTGGTCGTCGAACTTGCCGTCGAAGTCGTGGATCTCGTGGTTGATCTCGGTCACCTCGATCACGCCGCCGGGCCGGAGCTTGGCGAAGGCCTGCCGCAGCAGGGCCGGCCAGTCGCGCACGCCGCCCGAGATGGTGCGCGCGTGCACGAAGTCCAGCGACCCGTCCGCGAACGGCCACGCGTTCTCCACGTCGTCCCGCACGAAGGTCACGTTGGGCGGCACCGCGTGCCGCCGCTGGATCGCCGAGACGTCCATCCCGTAGATGCGCGCCTGCGGGTACCGCGTCGCCATCTCGATCGCCCACTCGCCCACCCCCGTGCCCAGGTCCAGCACCGTCCCCACGTCCAGCGGCAGCGTCAGCGTCGTCAGCTGCCCGTTGAGGCACCGCCGGAACAGCCGGTGGTGCGCCCGCATCCGCTCCTGCTCCTTCTCGTCGAACGGGATGTAGATCTTCCCGGACCGGTGGTACCGGTGCCCGAACGCCTCGATGTACCCCTCCGACTCCCCGTCCGCCTCCACCACCACCTCCTCCGAGTCCTCCCCGTCCGCGCCGCCCTGCCCGTCGACGGCTCCGGCCGGCGGCTCCTGTGTTGGGGGGAATGTATAAGCAAACGACTCATCATAGAAGAATAATACGATCACATTCATGGCGCGGCGTTACTGACTGTCCACGGCGACGAGTACGCCGGTTGACCATCCATCGTCATAGGCACCGGTGAACGGCTGGCACTACTGCCTGGCCTTCTTCCTGGTGTGCGGCTCCGGCTCCGGCTCCGGCTCCGTGAATAGGGGGCACCAATGCTTGGTTCGGAATAGTGTGAGTGGTGTTGGCGTTGGCGTTGGTGTTGGCACTGGCGGCTCTCTCTCTCCCTCTCTCTCATATAACACACCCGCGATATCGCAACTTCAATCTCAACCGTCTATCTCGTGTCGTGTGCGGTACTGCTCTCCGACGTCTGCCGCACCAGCTATAAAGAGATACGCAGTCTATCCCAATCGGTGCTGGGCTTCGGCCACTAAAAAAGACGTAGGGCGCCGGGTTTCGACGAGCAGCGTGTATGTATGTATGGATGTATGTAGGTATGTATGTAGGTATGTAAGTACGTATGTATGTACGTATGTATGTATGTATGTACGTACTCGGCAGCGATCACTAACGGCTTCAGCCGACCCAGACTCTCGCCGAGTACGGTGGATGGGGTCAGGTCAGCGGGCTGTTGGTCTGTGAGAATGAGATGTTGGATGTAGGTATGAACACAATCCCGCTTTACGGCCTCGTCTGGCCGCTGGGCAGCACCCGCAATTGAGCCTGGTCTCCTGGCTCGCTCGTCTCAGTCGTCCCCCAAAGAGGAAGAAGGTCCATCGGGCTGCTGGCTACTCCTTATCGTTGGCGCGTCGTGACTGGTACGGGAGTGCGCCTGGCAACGGTATCTTCCCCCCGATCCTAGCTGTCTTGCTGTCTTCCGGTAGGTACTGTAGCGTTCCAACTTCTTCCTTCGGCGGACCGACGCGCAGGAGAGGTACAGGGCTGTAGGGTACGGGATGCTAACTTAAGGGGGAGTTGACAAGGCGAAGAACAGGAACGAGGGCCCTTCCTCGGCCGCCGCCCGTTGCGGGAGGACCCTGGAAGATCGGTGATTGGTCTCGTGGCATGACAGGCGAGACAGATGATGGATCACAGCTGCGGCACTTGCATACGTGCCCCCCCTAACCTGGCTTGCCTGGGCGTCCCGTCGTCCGCCAGTCCGTCCCCGTTGCCGAAGGGCGACCAGCGAGGACCAGCGGGAGGGACAGTGGGCGAAGTGGATGAGATGGGGTGGATAGAGGCCACCACGGTCGGCGTCCCTAGTGGCTGCGGACCTAGGAAAGAATGGATATCGATCGGGCTCGAATGGAGAAGGAGAACAGAGATTTTCCACCTCTGCCCCCCTGAAAGTATATAATTAGCGGTAACGGTTTGGTCTCTAATAACTATCTTCAGTGCGTACCTACGGATACTGGGTAAGGTATAATAAGGTACCTAGCTAAGGTAGGTATACATAACTGCCAGCCGGCCACACTGCTCCTTTCGCAGTGGCACACCCCCCCCGTCGCTATCGTCTGGACCACAGCCGACGTCAATGTCAATGTCAATGCCAATGTCAACGTCAACCTCCGGCGCCCTCAATACGACATACCACAGTGGCAGAGTAGTATCAGGTGGTGCTTGCTGGTGGAATTCCGGGGCGCACAAAGCACACGCCCGCCGGCAGTTGTCCAAGGGCCGACGGGCTGGCCAAACTTCGGCTCGCATACAAGCTCGCATACAGGCAAGATCCATGTGGCACCGCGGCTGCGTAAGGTACTCAAGTAAGGACTTACCAACAATGCTACCCTGAGCCAACTTGCCAACCCTGATGAGAGCCCGAGCACATGAGCGGGTTGGCGGGCACGACGATGAGTTGTACATAGTAGGTGAACTGTCTTGACCGTGTACCAGAGGTGCGCAAGTATAGGATATCTGGAGAAATGCTAAGCGAGATTAAAGGTAGGATATACGACATCTCCATGTGAGCGTTAGAAGGTTGGCTGTAGATCCATCTTTTTTTTCACTTTCGGTTCAGCAGAACGGGATATGGGCAAGCAGATCGATCGTGAAGCAAGGAATTCTCCGGGTGTGTCAAGAATCATCAGACCCTGCCTGCCCTGCGATATCGCCAGCCAGCCAGCCGGCGGTGTTCGCCCCGGGCCCGGGCTCCGCCGACGCGCCGACTTCCTACCGTATGTATGTACGAATGTACGAACAAGCGAGGTGGCAGGCATTATGGAGTAGGTATGTACGCGCCTAGGTTAGCATTAGAATCCTGCTGCTTGGAATCCTGCAGCTGCTGCAGAAGGATCTTCCGCATGTTGGTGCTGCGTCCGTTGGCCGGGGCGTGGGGAGTCCTGGGGAGGAAGAAAACGTGTCACCTCCGGCAGGGTGGAATGCATAAGGTAGTAGTCGGCCGGTTCAAGAACAGCTCAGCGACCGAGCTCTGACCGAGGCAGCGCAGCGAGGAATGCTGGTAAGCAGGTACGGTAGATACTGTACAGTACTGCGTAGGTGTAAGGTAGGCAGGACAGCGAGCAGAGTCACGGAGACATCCGCTAAGGTATTTACCAGTCCCAAGCCCCTGGGACCTTGAAGATACCTAAGATGATCATGAAAAGTGAGAAGGGAGACCACCAACAGGCGGCACGCTCCTCCGGGAGGATGACCTTCATGCTCATAGGATGGATGTTCCTCCTCTGTGAATCGGACAATTGAGCATGACAACAAAATACAGGAACAATAATAAGAGCGAGAATACCTTCTCATACAGTCAGACCTGGGTGGTGAGCTACCTAGCGTTAGGTATACCGGTACCTTATTAGGTTCTAGAAGCTCCAGTTGGTGCAACCTGCAGCAGCAATCTTGAGGGCTAAGATTAGCATGTAAGCGCTAATCCAACATGCCACCGCCGCCAATGGACAGACGGGCGACAAGCTCTGTATTCAGCTGGCTGGCCACCTAGGATTCAGCTCGAATGTTGCTGCCTTTCCTGTCAGAAAGATATGGTGACCACTTGCCGTTCAATCAGCATCGCTCTACGATGACCTCGATGGACGACGACAGGATCCGGAAACTAGAGAGGTATCCACGGCACCACGGCTTTCTTCGCCCCCCGTAAACACCAGCAGCAAGACAGCACGATCAAACTCGGCATCGCGAGAAAGGAACCATGACTGTAGAAGCGGAGAAGAAACGAGTCCTCATTGTGGGTGCAGGCGTCAGCGGTCTGGTCTCGCTCAAGGAATGCCTGGCCGGGGGACTCGAGGCGGACGTCTTTGAGGCCCGCGACGAGATCGGCGGCCAGTGGGCGTACCAGCCGATCGGAGGAGACGCGAAGACGGAGGAGGTGCGGTCGGCCGTGTACGAAGGCGTGGTGTTGAACTCGTGTCGCGACACCAGCAGCTTCAGCGACTTCCCCTTCGACCCGGCGCGGTACGGCGACTACTTCGGCCACCGCCGCATGCTGGAGTACCTGCGCGAGTACGCGGACCGGTTCCAGCTGCGGAAGCACATCCACCTGCGGACCCAGGTGCTTGGCTGCCGCCCCCTCGACGACGACGACGACGACGGCGGTCGCTGGTCCGTCCAGCTCCAGCGCGAGGACAGGCCGGTCGAGGAGGCCACCTACGACGTCGTCTTCGCGGCCACAGGCTCCAATGCCGGGCCGCTGGTGCCGGGCTTCGCCGGTAGGGAGGCCTTCCGCGGCGAGTTCCTCCACAGCCAATGCTACCGCACGCCTGGCCCGTACGAGGGCAAGCGGGTCGCCCTGATCGGCTTCGGCTCGGCCGCCGTCGACCTCGCCTGCGAGCTGGCCCCTGGCTGCCGGGAGGTGCACCTGGTCGCCCGCCGCGGCGGCTGGGTCCTCCCGCGCTACGTCCTGGGCAAGCCGACCGAGGCCTGGGACAACCGCGCCACCCAGGTCTGGCTCCCGTCCTCCCTCGCCCAGTCCATGCAGAGCCTGCTCCTGAACGTCGTCCAGGGCCAGCACCCGGACGAGATCAAGCCCGCCCACAAAGTCCTCGAGCAGAACCCGACCGTGCGCACCGAGTTCCTCGAGCGCCTGCGCACCGGCACCGTCCAGGCTCACCGTACCGAGGTTGAGTCCTTCACGGGGACCGGCCTCCGGCTCGCCAACGGCACGGCTCTGGAGGTCGACGTGGTGATCGCTTGCACCGGCTACCAGCGTTCGCTGCCCTACCTGCCGGCCGATGTTCTGCGGTCGCCCACCACGCCGCCGGAATCCGTGGACCTGTGGAAGCTGATGGTGCCCCTGCGGTACGAGAACCTGTTCCTGATAGGCTATGCCGAGGTCGCCGGTCCGGCACCGCCGACCTTCGAGGCCCAGGCGCGCCTGGCCGTCGCCACCTTGACGGGACGCGCGAAGCTGCCCGGCGTCCAGCAGCGCGAGAAGGAGGTCAAGGCCTGGCAAGCCTGGCACGCGAAGCACTTTGTGCGCTCGGAGCGGCACGCCATCACCGAGACCTACGTGCCGTACATCGACAGTCTCCTGGCGCCTCTGGGCGCCAACCCGACGATGGGCAAGATGCTGTCCCACGTCGTCGCCAGCGGGCATCCGTGGCGAGCGCTCAAGACCCTGAACGCGGTCTACTTCGGTCTCACCAGCAGCGCGCAGTGGAGGCTCTTCGGGCACGGGAAGAACGCGAGGCTGGCCGAGGCTACCGTGCTCAGGACGGCTGCGGGCAAGGGCAAGTTGAGTGACCAGGAAGTGAAGCTCATGTAAGACCGGGTACTGGTGAGGATGCGGCAACGCTGAGAGCATAGTAAGGCATGTACTAACAACGGATTCCCATAAGGTCCTCACCTATTGCGGCGTGTACAGATAGACGGCCAGTTAAGACAGAAAGAAGGTCCTTGATCTGATCCCCTCAGCAATACAAATACAAGTCAAATCGAATACGCGCGTTTCTTCTCGGCGATAGAAGCATTCCTCCTGGTCACAATCATTTCTCTTCGCATACTGGTACTCTTCTTACCTAGCCCTCCTTTGGCTAAAGAGTCCGAGGCTCAACTTAGCGACGACGAGACGGAGACAGTCAGTTTTTTACACCAGCCCTAAACCCTAGGCAAATACTCTGACATACTTATCGACAGGTTTAGGTATTCCCAAGCATTGCAGGATTCGACTTCTCTCTGGCAGAGCAACTGAAGCCTTACGTGATCTCACCAGCCCGCATATTCGGTAAACAGAATGGCCCAGACACAGGTATATATACGTACGGTTTCTTCCAGGCACCGCATGTGCTCTATCTGTTCAAGCCGGACTCCTCCCCGCACCCCGCGCCGCCCTCCCGCGCCCGACCGTGCCGGCATCGCGCACCAGGCCCTTGGCGACCGCCCACAGGGTCGCGCGGCTCTCGACCAGCGGCCAGACGACGCAGACCGCGCTGCTGAGCCACACCCACGCGAAGCTGACCACGCACCAGCCGCGGAACCCGGCCCGCGTGAACTCCCACCCCGTCCCGAACAGCGCGAACGGCACCAGCACCAGCGCCACGCACCAGTACGCCAGGTTGAATGCCTCGGCCAGCCGCGTCGCCCGCCGCACCTCCGACGCCGTCATCATCGCCGCCGCCGCGGGCGGGGCCGCTGCTGGCAGATCCACGGCCGTGTTGCCCGTCGGCGACGGCGTGTCTGCGGCGTTGGCCGCGCCGAGAGAGGGCACCACTGCCGCTTCTTCTTCTTCCGCCCCCTTTCCCCCCGCCGGGAGCCCCGTCGCCTTTTCCGAGCCGAGCGGGCGGCCATCCTCGCCGGACGTCGAGGGACTTGTCGGGCCCGGCGGCGGCGGCGGCGGCGGCGGCACCCCGGTGATCTCCGCCACCCGTTGCTGCTGCCGCGGCGGGCTGGGGAACAGGTACGAGAGCAGGAAGGCGAGGACGGTACCGGAGCCGCAGGAGACGACGTTGCCGGCCACGGCGTTGGTGACGTCGCCGGTGCTCGCGACGGTGATGGCGCCGCTGCGGTAGCGCGTCGTCACCAGCCACGCGACCAGGCCCAGGCCCAGGCCCAGCCACGGCGCGGCCAGCGCCGCCGCCGTGGACATGCGCGGCCACAGCAGCACCAGGCCCACGGGGATCGCGGCCCCGCCCACCACCACCCCCATCATCGTCAGCACCCAGGTCAGGTTGATGCTGACGGCGTTGAGCACGCAGCAGAACCTGGGTTGCGGTTAGCTTACCTGCACCTCAGATACGCCCCCGTCTCCCCCGGGATCCCGTCGGTTTCTGGGTACGGTAGGACTAAGTAAGTAGACGCTGGACTTACGCGGCGAGCACCACGGCGTAGATGACGATGCCGTAATGCGAGATGCGGACCAACTCAGTGGACTTGGCCGCGGGCCGGATGTACGTGCGGTAGACGTCGAAGGTGATGAGCGAGGAGACGGCGATGAGCTCGGCGCTGGTGGCGCTGGTGACGGCCATGAACAGGAGCAGGAGCATGAGGGCGGCGCCGCCGGGGCCGAGGAGCGCGACGGCGCTGGCGGGGGCCGAGAGCCCGGCGCCGGTCTGCGCGGCCGTCAGCGGCGCCGGGAAGGTCGGGAACGCCGGCGTAAGCGCCAGCGCCGCGCAGCCCAGCCCCATGGCCGTGCCGAAGGCGAACGGGATGCCGTACCAGGCCAGGCCGCCGAGGAGGTAGGCCGGCACGCTGGTCTCGGGCCGCGAGGCGATGGCCCGCTGCCAGTAGGCCTGGTCGAGCCAGACGTTGCAGAAGCCGGCGACCAGCAGGTCGACGGCGAAGACCAGGCCGTCGTTGCTCCGGAAGGTCAGGTAGGACCCGTGGTGGTTGCCGGGGATGGGCCGGCGCTCGCCCGCCGCCCGCAGCAGGTCGTAGAACTCGTCGATGCCGGCGATGGCGTTGTCGTGGGAGGTGCCCGCGTACATGCAGAAGCAGAAGACGAAGATGGCGACGAACAGGATCGCCGTGTGCGCGTAGTCGGCGATGAAGGTGCTGCGCAGCCCGCCCGCCACCACGTACGCCGTCACCACCGCCGGGATCAGGAAGATGGCCCCGTACACGTCGACCCCGGACATGGCCGCCACCACCTGCGCGCCGCCCAGCACCAGGCACGCCCCCACGAGCAGGTTCGTCGCGAACCCGAAGAACAGGTAGGTCAGGTGGGCGAGACGGCCGTGGCGCTCCAGGATGATCTCGGGGAACGTGTGGGCGCCGGGCGCGTGGGACTTGATCTTGATGGCGATCAGGCTGAAGAGCAGGATCTGCGAGGTCCCTGTCGCGCCGTACCACATCCCTCCGCATATCTATTCCGTAGCGCACCGGTATTAGATGATGGTAGGTACCTAGGTAGATACCCCTACAAAGACGAATGGGCTTGACTTGACGTACCCCGTACGAGTATGCAAAGGTACTCGACGTGAGGAGCGTTGCGCTCCACGTCCACGAGCTGACGATGCCGGCCGCTATCAGGCCCGGCTTCACGCTCCGCGAGGCCGTGTTGAACTCTTCGGCTTGCTTCGTCGAATAGGCCGTATACCGGTTCTGCATCCAGGTAATGGCAAGCCTGTTCATTATCCGTCAGTCGGTTCAAGCTCATTACTCATGCGGCTGCGTCTTAGTACTCACATCAGGAGCGCGAAGAAGGCACCGATTCCCACCACGATGCCATACCCGACCCCTTGCGGCAAGACTTGAATACCACGATCTTGCGCCATCCTGCGCGTTTCCAGGCTTGACAGATCCTGCAATACGTTCAGATTGCTCATCGTGAGGCTTTCTAGTCTATAAAGCTCGAGTCGCAACACTCGGATGTGTCCGATACCACCCGCCCGACCATGATGGTTATCTACCTGCATTGCATCATGACTGATATCGGAGACCTGGTGAGATCTGAAGCTGCCATCCTTGCTCCATGCCACCGTCTGATAAGGCACGGCGATCCCCTTGTTGACAAGCTGGCACGCTTATGCATAACTGCCTGGGGTGGCTTGAGTGGGTGCTGCCACTGGATGGCCATACTACCTGGTTGGATGACCGTTTAATAGAAAAACGACCATCTCGGGCGGTGGGCGGCGGCCACCAGCAATTCGGCGGTTATGCACGTAGACAAGAAGTCTACGAGGGTTTTTAGTTCAACAACCTGCATTGACATGTGACGGAGCAGTTAACAACCCCCGGCGAGCGTAGTCCCCTACCTCCCGAGCTGACTTGAACTACCTAGGTAGCCTAAGGTAGGTGGGTAATTCGCCTTTCATGGCAAACTCAGAACCAGTCTCGCACATCTGACCAGTTCCAGGGTTGTTGATGAGACTGGATTCGATAGCGTGAGGCACGAGATTGCCAATGAAGCTTATGCGATATATTTTTCTAGCAGCTTTTTGCTAACCGGTGAAGTCGTGTTCGTGTCTCTAGAACTTTTCGAGCTGTATAGAAGCCCAGTTACATAAACTTTTGCATTTGAGCACATATCTCGATCTGGTCTTCGCCACTGCATTGGCGAATACCTGGACCCGTTTTCTGTCCATTTGCGACTATGAATGTTCAAGGCTGACGGAATGCTCTCCCATTCCGCTCAGGGGGGGCTTCTGTCCTCTCACTTGGCAGCGTGAGAGACGTGACTCATGTCATGCTTGCGTTCCATCCAATTTGATGACTCGAAATCGTCGAAATCAGCGTGCAGGAGGTTGCTTAGCATCCCGCTGTGCTTTATCCTCGCCGCGCAGTTCCGCGAATGAATTGAACGATACCCGCCCGTTGCGTTTCCTTTCAGAGAGGCCGGCAGACTTGTTGTGCGTCGCAACGATAACGTCGATACCGAGCTTAGACAGTAAAGAGAGGTGTTCCGAGGGCAGACAACATTCGTGCAAAGTCAAGTTTCCAAAGAGGTCGAAACATGAATATGGTCAGGCTCGTGTTCCCGTACTAGTCGATATCGAGCAGGACGACGTTGACGGAACCGGCCAAAATATTTGCTGGCTGGAGGTTTCCTCAATGTCATCACGTGGGATTCCAATCGTAAATGCCCTAAACTCATGCGACGGCATGGTCCGAGTGGCGATCCTCTTCATCGTCCTCGTAGCCATCGTCCGTGCTCTCGAGTCCGGCACCATGGATCGCATAGCTTCCGATCCAACCGATAAGAGCGATCCCGGCAAAAACGCCCCAAGCGAGGGCCTCGCCTTTGGGCTGAACATGAGTTGAAACGGTGTAGAGTCCTCCGGAAAGGAACGGTCCCACGCTTCGACCGGCGGCGGACAGAGTCTGAGCAATTCCGTTGAGAGTGCCCAGCGTCGAATGAGATGGGGCTGAATTGGTGATCTGGCAACCAGGTTAATAGACGAAGAAGGTCATCTGCAGTGGTAGAACTTACCAGTAACATGACACTAGATAGACCGCCCACCGCGCATATGTTCTTGATCACGAGGATGATACCAACCTCCACATAAAGCCAGATCTTGCTGTCGCCGAGGCCGAAAGGAGAATGTGAGTCTACATAGCCGACAAACGGCATCAGAGCCATGGTGACCGCGAAGCCAAGTAGAGACCCCCGGTAAGAGCCAACATTACCCAGGCGAGCTTTCAAGGGCCGAAAGAGGAAGAGTTGGAACAAGATGGTGAAGAGGCCCGCAATGGACAAGGAGACACCAATGACACTGGCGGCAAGACCGCGGCCGGTGGGTGGGCGTCCCGCCGCAAAGATAGGATAGAGACTGTTGAACGAGCTGTTGGACAGCTGGAACAGTAGTTGGGTGATGAGAAGGACGACGGTGGTGCGGTTCATGATTTGACGCCACGTCGACAGGTCAGTTGGAGACTTATAATCATCATCGCTCATATCATCAGGGCTGGGCTGCAAAAGCGCAGCATCTTCCCTTGAGCCGGAGGCTTCATCAGTGTCGCTGGCATTACCAGACGGGCGGTTCGACGACTTCCGATTCCGGCTACCACAGCACCCGCAGAGCCAGGTGATCAACGAAGCATCCGCCAACTCGGATGCCTGCCGGTCAGCCTCATCCAGTGTCTCGTCAAACCAAAGGGCCAGGACGACGACACTGAGGGCCAACAACGAAGCTCCCAGAACATTCGGAGCCAGGAAGGGATACTTGTCTTTGACCAGCTTGTTGACCAGAAGGCCGCCCAACGCGGGTCCAGTGATGCTACCGAGACTGTAGACGACGGGGAGCCAGGTGAAGGCCTTGCTCTGGTTGCTCCGGTCGGTCAACTCGCCCAAGCAGGTGGGGACGACGGCGGCATTGCCATTCAACAGGCCCATGGCGACGTGGACGAGGACGACGTGGAAGTACCTGGTACAGAAACCGAAGAAGGCGAAGCAGATGCACAACAGCGAGGTGCCCATCAGCATGACGGGCTTGCGGCCGATTATATCGGATAAGTAGCCCCAAAGCAAGTTGGTCGCGAGCTGGGCCAGGGCGAAGGCGGAGGCCAGGAGGCCTACATACAGGCCGACCTGGTCCGGACGGACGCCGGGGAAGGACTGGATCATCTCGGGCAGGTAGGGGGAAATGGAGTTCAGCGCGGTCTGCTCGGACAGCGACAGCAGGGCAAGCAGGGCCAGCTGCTTGACGGGCAGCGGCGTGCTGGTGCTCGCGGTTGGGTCGTAGGGGTGCGACGACTCGGAACCCGAGCTCGGATGTCGGCCGGCGGACTTGGGCGCGGGCGTGGGAAAGGTGTGGTAGTGGTTGTGGGTGGGCGCGCGACGCAGCGACGAGGGTTTTCGTTGGGAGCGCAGAGTCGGCAGCGGCGAGCCGGCACGAAAGGAACCTATCGAGGTCGATCGTGAGGCATCTCTGCCTGGGCGCGGGCGTGGCCGCGACGAAGAGGCAGACGGGGCCATGTCGACCGAGGGTGGAGGAGGGGTTGGAGGTGAAGCTCGAGACTACCGAACCAACAACAACAACCACATCACCACCACCGCCGTTCGTGAACCCAAGTGCGCTCTATATGAGGCCGAGGTTGTTGGAGGATTGAGTATCGCTTATCGTAAGAGGGGATCTCGGGGGCGGCGATGGTAGCTCGGTGGTGATTGTGGTCATCCGTCGCACCGAGCCGAGGTGGGAGGAGGAGGCAGCAGGATAGGTAGGCGTCGAGAGCGAATTTGCTCGTGCGGTCGCGGTTGGTATCGCGATCGGTACTGGTGGGGTAAGGTTGTTGTTGTTGGTGTTGGCAATGGGTAAAGACGGCAGAACCTCGATCCATCATAGTCCCATGGTAGCGTAGTAGCACACGATTAGATAAACTTGAAGCTTCTTTCACCGGCAACAGCTTGACGCCGACACGGAGCAGGGGTGCGCGAAAGGCCGACATGACGACATGCAAGTCTAGCCAGGGACTAGGTACCCTGCCGATATTGCAATTGTCCAATCACACGATATGAATCTCTTTCCATTTACCCGCCATCCAGCTGCCATCTTCAGTGATCAGCAGCTAGCCCTAACTACAGTCACTTTCTTCATAAGGTACCTTATGATCATGGTTGGCTTAGGTAGTGTCTGTCTGCAGAATCCAAAGCAGACAACACCTTGAAGGACAACAATTTATTTATATCTGCGGCTGTATAACGTGTCTGGTTGTGTTTAAGTCTAACAACATACTCCATACCTACCTACCAGCACCCTTCTAATGGCAATGCTACCTTATGCGAAGTCCCTATACCTAGGTAGTTATTAGATAGTTCACCCTTTCTTCCAGTTGAACATATTCGTCAAGGTCGCCGACAGTCGCTTTCGTTCTGTGCCCTCCGGCTTCTTAGGCAGTTCCTTCGGGTCCACTTCCGCCGTCCCTTGCAGATGAGTGACAGGATCCTTCTGAACCGAGCCCTCGGCGCCCTTCTTCGGACAACAAGATGCGAGCACGCTGCTTTCGTTCCGGCTGCTGGGCATGTCCAGTGCCGGGTTGCTCGTGAAGAAGTCCGCCGGTCGGATGTGAAACTGATGGATCTCGACCGGCCTGGGTTCCGTCAGCACCGTCAGGGTTCTTTGATGGAAAGGAAAATACTCACATCACGGGCCAGTCCTCGACGCGCGGGTTATGTGTCAAGCCAAAGACATTCCACACCACGGGGCTGCTTCTCTGGCCCTCCGCGCTTGCGCCCGCGTCCGTACTCGGATCATCCACGAACCAGTCGCCCCGCGCCACCATGTCCCGGACCCCGCCCTCCTCCGTCTTGCTCTGGTTCGTGAACTCGCCCGCGGCCCAGAGCTCGGCATCGCGGTAGCCCGTGACCCAGAGGTGGTGGCGCGCGAACGGCGCCCGGGCCGCCTGCGTGCTGTCCTCGTGCGCCAGCATCAGCTGCGTGGCCGCGGGCGCAAACTTGTATGCCACGTTCTTGCCGCTGATCGGGTTCTGTTTCCTCGTGTTCTCCAGCTTCACCGTGCGGTTCAGCTGGGGCGCGGCGTCGGCGTGCATGGCGCGCTCCACGCGCTGCCGCCGCACCTCGTAGCCGTTGCCGAACGGGTTCGTCTCCGGGTCCATCGGCAGCGCGTGGCTCTCCTCCAGCACCACCGCCGTCTCGTCCGCCGCGTACGAGTCGATGCTCGGGTCGATGCGCACGGCGAAGATGTGCTGGTGGTTCTGCGCCAGCACGCCCGGCGCCACCACGTTGCCGTAGTCCGACGTCTTCCCGTCGTCGATCGCCACCACGCTGACCATCCCCGTCGCCCGCGTCTCCACCGTGATCCCGCCTGCCGTGTCCAGCTTGTAGGCGAACACGTACTCGTAGTTGGCCAGCGTCACCACGAACTGCACCACGAACTCACGTAATCTCGTCACCACCGCCCGGTTGGTGCGGAAGTTGGTGTGCTTCCACCCGATCCCTGTCCAGGTGTGAGCGGCTGCGTAGGTTCGTGGAAAAGGGGAGGGGCATACTCACCGTTGTCTTGTTCATGGAGGCAAACGACGTTCTTGGCCAGTTCCGGCCTGCCCTCGGGATCCGGCATGTAGGCGTCTAAGTAGTGAATGGCGCCGAGGCAATCACAGCCGAGCCCGAGGTTATTCGCCGCGCGGCCGATCCCGCCATCACCGAAATCGAAGGCCTGCTTGCGCTGGAACGGGGGCCGCGGATCGCCGTACGGCACCGTCATCTCGGAAAAGGAGACGCGGTACAGGACCGGCCGGTTGTCGTAGCACACGTCGTGGAGCACGGCGCCCTCGCGCGGCGTGAAGCCGACGCGGAACCGCCACTTTTGCCACTCGACCAGGTTGTCGTCGTGGACTGTGAATGACGCGCCTTCGGGCTGCGTCACGTTGATGGGCTTGAGATCCTGCCGCAGCGGCTGGTCCAGCAGCTCCGGCACGTACTCGGCCGGCTTGCCGCGCTCAAACAGCTTCCGGGGCAGCCCGCCGTCGGACGGGTCGGGGTAGAGACCATCGCCCTTCCCACCCGTGGCCAGCCGGTCCACGCGCACGAGTTCCTTGGTCGCCACGTCCATGACGGGGATGATGGGTAAGGGGTAGGCGTAGTGGTTCGAGTCGGGGTTGTTCTTGGTCGTGTCCCGCGCAAACACCAGACCCTGCATGGTGCGCGGGATGTCCTCGTCGGCCTCGAGCCCGCCGTACGGCCAGGGGTCGATGGTCACCACGAAGCCATCCGGCAGGGCAAAATCCTCCATCGTCTTCTTGAACAGGTCCGAGGCCATGCAGGCGTCCTGGAACATGCCGAACTCGGCGGCGGTGAAGCTGGTCTGGCAGTGCGCCGGGAACGTCTGCGTGCTGTGCACCTTTCCCGCCTCGACGTCCACGATCGTCTTCGTGAGCTGCGGCGGCTGCCCGGCGGACGCGATCACGTCGTAGAGCAGCTCGACCCGGCGGGGCGGGGCCGCGGACGGCGCTTCGCCGGCGTGCTCGGCCGCCAAGAAAGCGACCAGCTCAGCCTTCGCGGGCTCGTCCACGTTGGCGGAGCGGAAGAACAGCGCCGCGCCATCGTGTTCCTGCACGACCACCTTCCGCGCCCGCACCAGCTCCTCCTCCGAGAGCGGGCGCAGCGGGTGCGGCGGCGGTGGGGGTGTGGTGGAGCTGTCAGACATGATGATGATGATGAATACCGATCGGTAGTGGTGAGGGCTGGGATGGACCACGTTCAACCAGCGGCAGCAGAGCACATCGTCTGTCTAAAGTAAGTAGATAGATGACGACGTTCCGCGCGGGACCCGGGCGCGGTTTAAATAGCTGAGGAGATGCCGTATATGGCATGTATGTACTTAGGTAAGTGAGGTAAGTAAGGTAAGATAGGTGCTGTTATGTAGCCCCGGCGTCCTTGGCGGGCGTTCCGTGGGTCACCTAGAGCCTATAGTTGCAGAGCTCCAGAGCACCAGGCGGACGGCATGTGGCAGACCAGCCTGTTTGCTGCAGCACAGCATACAACACAGCACAGTTCGATAACCAGGCGGTGGCATGGGAGCCAGCCGATAGGGATAGCCGAGGAACACTGTTACGGAATACGACGGCAGATACAGCTTGATCGGAGCCTCGCCGAGTCGGATCCTAAGTGGACATCAGGAGAGGGGCTCGGGCGTGGTGTTGGACAGATAGAGAACGCTCCACAGGCTTCTGCTCACGTTGGTAATGGGATCAGCCATGCAAAAAGACATGTTACAGCGACAGAGACCAGAGAGGAGGTTGCGTTGCGTTGCGTTGCGGCGGGGCAATCTGCTATAAGGTACAGGTACGGATCAAGGGATCTGTGTGGGGTTCGCCGCATGAGGAGGTCACTTTCCGTGCTGTGCTGTAGGGACGAGTTGACTCTAGGTTTTTTCGTTGCATCGTCGCGGCAGTTCTAAGCTCGGTCGGGCAGGTCCTCGCGAGTACGGTGGCCTGAACCATTGGGCAAAAACATCCTACCTGCGGCAAGACAACTTACATGTATGATTGTCCTGTCGTGCCTGTTTGTGTACCGTGATTGTTCGTCTCTCGATGAGATTAGGTACCTTACTATCCAAGGTAAAGTCACGAGCAAGCATATAGAAGAGCATCACCCTGCCTTGAGTATGGTTCGCGGATAGTTGTTCATCCAAGATACCTAAGTACCTACCTCCTATCAAGGCTGCCGTATGGACATACCGATACCTCATACAGCATCGTATACATATCTCGGGACGTAGCAACACCCGACCCCCTGGCTTTACCGGTAGGAGATCGGGCGGCCAGGAACAGAATACGCAGCCGCCACGTTGCGATGGACGGCTGCGCGGGATGCAAAGGATGCAACCGGCAAGCCGAACATGCGCGATCCCACCCAAGTCGTGCGATGTACCTGGGTAGCGAGTCAAAGTCGTAATCAACCGCGATACCAATGATCGGCGTCTAATGCATGTGTGTCAGCCTCATCTGTTCCTGCCCGACTTCTCACCGTATCGGCGCCGTTGGGGTACCGGAACCTGTCCAGAGTTGGGGTTGATTTGTGCCTCGATGAAGAAGCAAGCAATGCCGGTGACGCCATTTTGGATGGCGTTGACTCTTCAGTCTCAATCTTGCGTGATATCAGCCCAGTGAGGTTCACCGCTCACCGCTCATCTTGCGCGCGTCGGTACCCATCAGATCACAAGCAGAGGTCATGCTTGAGGGCAAACATACGCAGATTTCACCAGTCACCGGTGGAGTGCTGCGCCTGGAGATACGATATTTGGCTACATGCATCATCGACATTGCAGATAAGGCTGCAAGACCCAGCTCTCCAATCCCTCTCCAGCCTTGCAGTTGGGAGGTTGGGTGACGGGATTGAGTATCGAGCATCCTCGGGGGACTGTACGCCGGACTGTACGCCGAGATTGGCAGCCGAATGACGTTGCGACGGTGACAATCACGCTGGTGAATCGGTAGGGCCTTGCAGTCGATTACAGATGGTCGACACATGCATATCGTGTCAGCGAGTCACTTCACAGGCCCATTTCCCGACTGATCATGGTATGCTCGTAGGTCTGTATCGTATCTCGAATAGCCTAGGCTTCCTGCATAATCTGAACATCTTCAAAGGTCCACTATCGACCTTTCATGCCCGGTCCATCCAATATGGATCGATACCATCACCATTCCACAGACACTGGGAGATCTCTGGAACTACGACCGACCCGGAATGTGTACTGTCCATCCATGACCATGGCCCAATTCTGAGCAACCACATCCCAGTAGCTGACGTCCCGTCGGGTCAAATTGAAAGTCACGCTCCGAGACTCACCCGCATCCAACAGCAGCTTATCAAATCCTCGAAGCACGGACCGAGGCATATCGACCGGGGACGACTCGGGGTAGCTCAAATACAGTTGAGGTACCACCTTGCCTGGGCGACTGCCAGTGTTGGTGATGTTCACTGACACCTCGGCATACACTTCCCAAAGATCAGGGTTCCCGCCTTCGTCCCCACCGGCACCAGAAGGAGGCTGGTCGGTATAGTACCCATCGGGGTAAGGGTATGAGCCCGATCCAATATCATCACCCTCGTCGAGATAGGGGTAGACGTATTTCTCCAGTTTCCGGAAACCTTCAGGGAAAAGAACTTCTTTGCTGTCCGGTATGCTGGTATCGTACTCGGGGGGAGCTGCAAAGTCCTTGGGCCGAGTTGCCGGCAACGCACTCTTGGGAAGCCGGGACGTGATAGTACAGTTAGTAAACTCGAATGTGGTGTAGCTCAGGCCGAAACCGAATTCGTATCGTGGCTTGATGTCGTACTTGTCGAAGTATCTGTAATCCACGTAAAGACCCTCTGAGAAATCCTGCTGCGGTACAACGCCGTTGGGCATGTACATGACCTTGGCTCCTTCGCCGTAGTCCTCCAGCGTCTTTCCGATTGTCCATGGCAGCTTTCCACTTGGGTTCACATCGCCGAAAACCACGTCAGCCAGGGCATTGCCACTTTCTTGGCCGGGTAAGTTCGCAAGGAGTACCGCCTTTACGTTAGGCATATCGATCCATCGCTCCATCACGACGGGGCCCACAGTGTGTATCACGACGAGGACGTCTCCGTCGCCGCCATGGCAGCCCTCTGCCACCTGGATGATGAGATCATCGGTGCCCTTCTGTAAGAACAAATTCGGACGATCACCCGACACGTCAGCCCAAGCCTTGAAACCTTCACCAGAATCGGCGTTGGCAAACACCACGCAGATCTGAGCTTCTTCGAGGATCTGTGGTTGCTTCTTGAAAGACAAGTTGTTTTCTAGGAATCCAGATAGCTTGACTGTCTTATTGTCGAATCCATCGCGCAGGGCATCGAAGGGAGTGACGAGATACGGGTACTCGACCGATCCGGAACCCCAGCCTTGAGCAAGCGTACCTTGATTGCACGCTCGATCTTCACAGAAGTTGGGTCCCATTCCAGGACCGGCGTCCTCGCCAAATATGGCAATCTTCACAGGACCGTCACTCGGAGCCTTAGTCGTGGAGGCTGTGCGGCCTTCGCGGGAAATGGGGAGCAGTCCGTCGTTTTTCAGTAAAACAGTGCCCTCAACAGCGATCTGCCGTGCCAAAGTGGCATGGTCTCCCATCACGTTGACGAAACTGTTCACCTTTTGCTTCTCTTGCTCTGTGTCACTTCCGGGAGCGAGTACACCCCACTCGTCGTCGGTCCAAGACGAGAAATTGGGACCTTTCCGGTCGAACTTGGACTCGTCATCTTGTCCCATCTGGTACCAGGCGGCGACGATGCGAGTGACCATGTCATTGAGCCTTTCCAGAGGCACTGAACCGTTGAGAACGGAGCGCGTCAACTCGGGTCCCCAGAAAGACTTGCCGTCGGCCATGAACTCGCCGTCGCCGGGCATAGTCATGTCCAGACCGGCAAGAGCGGTAGACACGCCACCTCTTTGCGCAAGCCAGTCGCTCATGACAAAGCCTTGGAAGCCCATCTCGTCCCTCAAGATGCCGTTGAGTAGCTTGGAGTTGCCGCATGCGAAGGAGTTGTTGATCATGTTGTAGCTGCACATGACGCTGACAACACCGGCCTTGACCGAGTCGGTAAAGGGCCACATGTACAGCTCGTGCATGGTGCGGTCGTCAACGTTGCTGGAGATGGCGTTAGCAAGTCCCCATTCCCACTGTTGACGAAAATGCTCCTGCTCGTTGGCGACCATGTGCTTGATCGTAGCCATGACGCCTTCGTCCTGGATGCCGCGAATGGACTGGGCGGCGGCTATTCCCTGCAGATAGGGGTCAGCACCAAAGCCTTCCCAGTTCCGGCCTCCCGCGGGCATGCGACCGAGCGGGCCGATGCAGGGACCGAGAATGGCGTTGATGCCTTTCTTCCGTGCCTCGATGGCGTGGGCATTGCCCCAGCTGTACATCAGCTCCCTATTCCAGGTGGCTCCGACAGTGACACCAGCGGGGAAAGCGGTGATGTTGTCGGCAAAGCGGATTCCGAGAGGACCGTCCTGCAGGGCGAGAGATGGGAAGCCAACTTCGGTGGCGGGTCCGGTGTTGCCCACGGCCAAGCCCATGCGCCAGCCGGTGCCGGTGGTGACGTTCACCTTCTCGGGCAGGGTCATCTTGGCGACCATCTCGCTCGCCTTGCGGTAGCTGTCGGCCCAGCCTTTCGTGGTGCCACCTTTGGGGGTTGGGTACCAAGGAGGCGACAAACCATCCGCGGGGGCGCCCGTGTATTTTCTAAAGGCGAAGAGGCCACTGGTACCTAGAGCGAGCAACAGCAAGGCCGCAAGACTGATACAGCAGATGACGGATTTGGTAGAGCGAGCGGCGCAACAGATGAAGGGCTTGCGTAGCCATCGGTTGCGCGCGTTTGACCGATAAGCGTGGGAAGGCACCCAGGATTCGGAATGCCACACCTCGTCTTCACCCAACTCGGATCCGAGGTCAGAAGAGTCGCGGAAGGGCTTCTCAGCAGCCAGAAGCCCCTCTTTGCTGGCTTCCGTGGGGTCCATGGCGGCGGCGAAGAAGGGAGCCAGTCTATGTCGAGTATTCAGGCGACTACCAGCGTATGACAGGCGGCGAAGACTAATAAGTGTCAGGGTGGGAGGAGACGGTCTCTACCATGCCCGGCTTGGTGAAGAAGGCGGGTGAGGTTTTGGCGAGGCGTATCCGGAGGTTGGGAAGGGGTCTGCAAGAAGATGAACTACTTGCCGACAATGGAGAATGTTGAAGGCTGGGTAATGTACAATTTAGCTATGCCAAACGACTAATTAAAAAAGGACAGAGCAAGGTATGGCGATGGCAAGCCGTGTGGTTGATTTTAGGGACTGACGGAGGTGATGTTTGTTGGTGGGGAAATCAGTGATTACCAGCTGCAGTTGCCCAGTATCAGAAAAAGACGGACACCGGACCTGGCTCCGTCGGGGGCCCCTCCCCAGCTTGCCAGCTCCCCGCAGTACCCCTCATGGCCCACCTGAGCTTCCCCAAAGGCTTGCCACGGCCCACGGACGGAGGGAGCTTGCCCTGACAGGCAACCCCAAAAGGTCTAGAAGGCAGGACAGCCTCCAGGACTCTCCGCTACCCCCCGGAATGACGGCGCGACTTTACCGCTAAACGGGGCTTGGAATTTCTTTCAAAGACTGGCTGCCTCAGGGCACACACATCACACATCACACACCACGCGCCGTACAGGCCACAGGCTCAGAGGCACGGCAGGAGAACACAGGGACGTCACACTGTGTTACATCGTCATTACATTAACGTGGTCATACAGCTACCTAGTCGCAACGAAAAGTTTCAAGGGATTTCCGTCCAAGAACACATAGAAACCAAATGACCCTAGGAACAGCTGCCCAGAGCCCGAACATATTCCAGAATCCGGGTAATCGGCTACCATGAGAAACTCATGAGACCTGGGTTCAATGCCAGAGGCAAGAGGAAATGGCTGACTGCAACCGTCGCCATTGGCAGAATCGCCACGAAGTCCGTGATATGCCACGAATAAGGGATGAACGGGGCTACGGCGAGGATAATCATCGCCGCGATGAATCCGAGCGCAAAGATCATCGTCACCTTGAACTATGAGGTTTCGATCGAACGTTAGCGCAACCAGGAGCGGAAGTTGCAGGAGCGGAGGTTGCAGGAGGGGATGAAAGCAAAGGACTCACGTTTCTCAAGATCTTGGGGGCTTCTGTGAAGAAGTTGGCAAACTCCATCTCCTTGGCCGTCGCTCCCCACGTCATATCGATCTCAAACATATGGCACAGGAGCGCCTGGCTGACATGAAGCGAGAGGCCACCCAGGAAGATGGCCAGCATCACCAGCCACTTGAAGTTTTCCACGAGCGCCTCGATCAGCCCGTGCGACCCGAGCCGGTACCGCATCACCGCCAGCGCCACGTTCCCCAGCCCATTGAAGACGATGATGATGGAGAACCAGACCTTCCACGAGTCCAGATAGTACTTGTCCAGGTACCCATTGTACCACCCCATCAGGAAGTAGTTCGCCGACGTCAGCAGCCACGCCGCCCCGATCGCATAGTACGTGCCGATGTACGAGATGATCGTCACCTTGGACGTGAACGGGATCCGGGAGAAGAGAAACTTGCGGAAGAGAGGCGTGAAGGGGCCCTTCCAGATCCATTTCCGGATCGGGTGGAAGAGCAGCTCGTTGCAGCCGTACGCATACTTCTCCCACCTAGCGAGCTCATCGTACACCGTCAACGACACACCCTCCTTGAACCCATCACCCGCCCAGGCTGCAAGCCGAATGATATACCCATTGCACTGCAGACGCAAAGACATATCAAAGTCCTCGGACACGTGCGACTCCGACCAGTACTTGTCGTACCCGTCTTCGTCCTGGTAGACGACTTGCTGAAGAGCACTCCACCGAATGATGGCGTTGTGACCGACAAAGGGGGCGACGTCGCCATTGGACACCGTGTACTTGATGGCAGTGTAGATCAGGTTGGTGAAGAAGGTGATCCCGTTCTCAAAGAAGGTCCAAGTCACTTCCATCACGCCGGACGAGAACTGCATGATTCCCACGATGGGGGACTGTTCCATCTCGGAGACGGCGTCAAGCAGGCAATCGAGGGGAATACGAGTGTCAGAGTCGACTGGTGTCCGGTTAGCTTGCGAACATATGCTCGGCACTCGGTGATGACGACTTACTGATGAGGATGTAGTCGCCCATGCGAATATTGCCATCGGCCCAAGCTCGACCGTCTTCCGCGAGCACCTCTTGCAACGCGTCCGCATAGGCAAACGATTCACACGTCTGGTTCCATTCCGGCCCTCGGACGCAGCGCTCGAGCTTGTCTTCTACTTTGCCCGAGATCATCAGGGCATAATTCATATTGGACGCCTTCTTGAACTTGCCGCGACGCAAAAACCCATTATCGCCGTGCTTCGGACGAGCCACCCAGCCGATCGAGTTTTCGCCATAGTAGAAGATGCGCGCCTCGCGATCGGCTGCCGATAGGCCTTGCAGACCATCGTCGTTCACGAAGATGTTGGCCGAGCCACCTTGCAACTCATACGTACAAATCGCCATCTTGACCGAGTCAAATGTGGGTGCCAGGGTGTGTGCAAGATCCTCCTTATACACGGGGCATTGTACCGTGACGTGTGGCAGCATCCTGGTTCGCAGTCGTTTAGGAGCCTTGGCCGAGTAGTATCTCGAGTTGGTATGCATCTGGGAGATGGGCCCGAAGATCTGGCAGAGGCAGCCAACGATGACCTGCACAAAGAACAAGGTGAGGAACACCTGAACCGGGGCCAAGGCGACCAGACCCAGGCGGGTATAATTGCCGTCGATGGAGACCTCTATGGCCAACTCCCGCCAGGCCGCGCCCACCGTGACCGTCACGATGATCAGGACGACCGAGACCATCCAGGCGTTCATCAAGTGGAACGGACGAACGCTGGGGTCGGTCTCGCCCTTCTCCTCGTCCTTAGGTCCTTCGACTTCCACTTCTCCGAAAGCGGCACGCACTTTCTCGTCGGGCCCCAAGATGAACTTCATCATCTCGGTCTCCAGCGTCTTGGCCCGCTTGACGATCCGCGTCGGGTCGTCATCCCACATCAGGAGGACTTCCTCCGAGGCAATAAAAGCCGCGAATTGGTTCTTCCGGGCTCGCGGTAGGTCTTCCATGTTGGAGATCACCTGGATCCGATGGCCGTCCATCACGGGTATCTCGACGGCGCCCTTGCAGCGATTCAGAAACGCCTTAACGATGCGGGACCCGACCGTCATTGCACACTGGGAATTCAGTTAGCAGAGCTTGGAGAACGGTGGAAAAGGTCAGGCTCACGGTAATGTGCATGGCATCGCAAGCTATGGGAAACATGGTAGCCGCGAGCTCCGGGGGACATGTGCTGTACTCCTTGCCGTCTTTGCGGATGATGACGCCCTCCATGGCGCCCGGCTCGCTCGAGAGCCATGAGTGTGAGCATTGCTGCTGGTATATGTAGCTGGCTTGGACTTCGTCGCGGAGAGCACCGAAGTAGACATTGCTGCAGAAGGAGGACGCCGCGTCCGACCGGATGGACCCCGACCTATTCAAGGAGGAGGATAGGAGCGCCGGGGGTGGGCGAAGAGTCTCTTCCGGCTTCTCGGACATGAACACCTCACTCGTCGTCTCGACGGCGGTTTTCTCTTTGCTTTCCGGCTGTTTCGCCTTGCGGTACTTTCCGAGCCCCATGATTATTTCTCGGTATGTGAGATTACTTGATTAAATCAACACAGGACGGAAAACCCGTGGAATTCTGGAGGTCGGGATGGATCAGGTCTGTTTCAAGAAGATATCAGTTTCTGAGCCAACAGATCGAAGAGGGATCTCGTTCCCGGCTGCATCGAATCACCAGGCAGCTGGTAGACGGTGGGAAGACAGGACCGTGAGCTTCGAATCCAGTGTGAGGCAGCAGGATACGGGACGCGAACCGTGGAAACATAGAACGAAGTTGAGGAACCAGCAATGACAACAAAGAGAAACTCACATGCGAAACCTTGCAGTTTGACTGTGCCACCAACAAGTCACCGTGTGGGCCTCTCCAACCCGTCAGCAAGATAGATATAAGTCTCGTAGAGACTCAAACGAGCGACAGAGCTGACAGAGCTCGCAAAACGATCTATCGCCACCTCGAAGAAAGAGAGAGGGGGAGAGGGAGGATGGGAAAGATAAATGAGAAAAACACAGCGCGAACATCTGGGGAAAACAAGACCCGGCAATATGCGTATGGCACGGATCTAGGCAAGCTGAAGGCACGCTTCCGCTCCTGCAGGCAAGCTAACAAACAGCAGCATGGCATCCATGCCGGTCGCGATCTCGACACATGTAAAATGTTCCTCTATACGCGACACGAACGCCAGACTACGCAGCGTTGGCTTAGTGGCACACAGCGCGGGTCGCGATACGGCCAAGGGTAGTCAGGTTGAGTATAACATCCAACCTCGACACCACCGTTGCCAAGGGACACTACGTGGCGGATACGTTGGCTTCTGATCCAAGGCTAAGTGATCGCGTAGACGGCCGTCGCTATCCTAGAGATACTAGATGCGTAGCACGGATGTAGTCGTCGTTTCCTACGCATTCTTTCGGCTGCCTTTCCGAGGCCAGTTCAATTCGGTCCCGGAGGCATCCACCGACCTACAGTCTAACGAGGCACGGAACCTTGGCAGATCGGTCTCGACGGATGCATGTATGTTCAGCTTCGAGCTTAAACCTGTCCCAGATACAGCTGCTGTGCTGTGCTGTGAGAAAGACCACCGTGTATGGCATGGGAATCCTTGACGCGGCACCGACCCTGCTGATTTCCATGATAGGCAAATTTCGCTTCATTGTACCCCGGGGATGTTCCTATGCGATTATGCCTAGAGCGTCCGTGATGGTCGCAGCTCTTTGCGTCGTCGAAGCTGATCGCATTCCGTGTCGAAGGCTTGCATTAGCACGTGGTGGAAACGGGTTAAAGTGCACGCTTGTCGATCGGGCTCGTTGCCGCGGGCTAGCTAGCCTAGATGACACCGGTACGGGTACTTCACATCCAGGTATCTGGGCAGATTTGCTATGTGTTGCAGTTACCCGTAGGGTGTGGTATGTGTCTATTGTCTATCGAACAGAAAGCCAGAAGCGAGGGCTTCATCGGCTGAGAACTAGGTTACATAGAAAATTTGCTGTGGGCCGGCTGAACTTCGGTGTGGCAGTGGCTGCATGCCAAGGGCGGCACAGACCACCCTCAGCGCCAACAGAATTGGGTCTGAATGCAACACTATGCGAGATATGCTGAGGTGCATCTGGCCCGCGTGGGATGACAGCCTCAAGATTAGACCGCCACGGCCCAACGAGGCGGAACCTGACCACATAGAGTTCGAGACGAGACGAACATGGATTGTTCAACCAGCATGGCGGGGGCCAATGAAGCTGGAGAATCCTCGTTATCACCAGCCCGTTCCTGAACATGCAAAGCCTACTTTCGGTAAGGCAAACCTTCTGGTGCCAGCCTTCTTTTTTCTCATCTCGTGTCACCACGGTGGCGACAACCTCTCCAACCCGACTACCAAGCTCGTGTCCAGATCAATGTGGGCACTGCGCCTACTGGCTGGACAAGGCCAGTCTGGCCAACGTAGCTTGAGCTTGTATCGCTTCGAAGCGGCTTACGGACTCGGGACCTCCTCGAAAAGCAGGAAAAGAAAGATCCAGCGGGATAAGAACGAAAGCTGAACAATGAAGACCACTAAGGCAGCTGCCTGAGCTATTGGTTGCGAGGAACCCTGGTCATTGTTCCCAAAGGGCGATGAGAACTCCAGTCAACGCTTGTGCCTGTTAAATTGCTAGGTTTCTTCTCCCAGCATCGCATCTGCCTTCAATCTAGCACACATTGGGTGTAGTAGTGATTATTGATTCGCGTTTGGGAGGAATGAGAGGCAGAAGGGGATGTACGTTGAGCTGGTGGCTCGTTTGTAATCACCAGTTGCTTGGGAGGATGGGAATCGTATGCTCCCTATTGCCAATGGATACAGTGATCTGCCAATCTCACACGGACAATAATCTGCAAGATGGTCAATCAAATCTATGACTTCCCGTCGCAGGAGTATGCTAATGCTCTTCCGAGAGCCCAAAAACCCAACCGAGGATATGCTACTTGTCCGCCGCATTACTCTCGAATAGTCCTAAGAAGAATGTCGTACAAGACCAACCGGAATATTACATTACAGCTCGCCTCCATCACACTGCTGCCACATCTGCACTTTGCTGACCTCCATAGCCGGGCTCTTCCAGGTCGGGAGCCAGGTGTCGCGTGCGTTCCAGAAGTCCTTCTTGGCGTTGGGACTCGCATCCACCCAGGGCTTGCCGCTCTCCGAGTCCTCGAACCAGCCGTTGGTCCCGCCGACCGCGACATTCAGGATGAGATAGAAAGGCTGGTCGAAGGGGGTGTTGTATCGCCCCGTCTGGGACCAGGTGTCGACCAGACGCGTGCCGTTGCTCGTGGCTTCGGGGAAGTTACCGCGCTGCCACATGGGCTTGTCGAAGTTGGTGTAGAGAACCTGCAGAAGGCGGGAGTTGACATAGGTGAAGAGATACTTCTGCGACCACTCGATGCCGAAGACGTTGAAGTCGGCAGCGTAGGTGGTGTGAAGGGACTCCCGCTTGACGTTGGTCCGCCACCATGCGTCCTGTCGTGTGTGTGTATGTTAGTGTCAACTCACGGCAATCATAGGCAGGAGTGCGATCAATCGCAGGACAGAACACCTACATTGGCAGGATCGGGGCCCCAGTGAAGGGCGGACGACACGATGTTGTTACCACCTTGGGAGTAAGTGTAGTTGTTGCCACGGCTCTCGACGATGTCGATCTCTCCGCTGAGAGGCCAGGGCCCATAGGAATCGTCGACCGGCAACATCCAGATGGCGGGCCAGAGCCAATCGCCGACGGGAAGCTTGGCCGTGACTTCAACCCGCCCGTACTTGATAGTTGCACCCTTCTTCGTGTTGATACGGCCAGATTTAGTTGGGGGAACCACGGAAGAGTTGCCGGTGGTTATGTTGGTTGCCGCGACACAGTCGTAGAACTTAGTCGAGGTACACGTTCCAGACTCGAGAAGATCAATGAGGGAGTTCTTGGTCATCAGGCTATCATCCTGGAGTGTTGGCTTGATGAATAGGCGACCGTCCTCAACATAGACGTTCTCATCTGTGTCGGTCGTCTGCTCGAATTCTCCATTGCTATGAGTAGGGGGTCAGTCAGTCTGCCTTCGCAGCCGCGGAGGTCGAATTCACTCACCCAAAACCGCCCACCTGGACTTCTTTCGTCCAGACGTCGTCATTGAAGGTGCTGAATGCGTCGTCC
Organism: Xylariomycetidae sp. FL0641; assembly: GCA_022376655.1. Taxonomy (NCBI): domain Eukaryota; kingdom Fungi; phylum Ascomycota; class Sordariomycetes; species Xylariomycetidae sp. FL0641. Next base: position 21,974 of record JAJJKE010000137.1, on the reverse strand, counting down.
AGTACCACGCAGTACTTATGTTTCACCACGCTCTTGATGCCGTCATAAACAAGCAGACCTGAGACGGCGAGTCCGACGAGAATGCCGAGAATGGGTAGAATGGTCACCCACTTCTCCCTGGGGTCCTTGTTCTTCATCCAAGGCTTTTCGATCTCACCCTTCTGGATTCTGCGCGAGCGGAAGTAACGAGGTGGTGGTACCGCCTGGGGTGCGCCGGAGCTGTTGGAACTTGAGCCGGGGCGGGAGAACTCGGGCGACGCGAAGGGGTTGGTGGCCGGGCCAGCACTCTGAGAGGCCTGTGACCCTTCGCGATCGTCCCCGAAAGGGTTGCGCTCGCTGCCAGGAGTCTCCGTCATGGGATATGAGACGGGGGGTGCCGAGCGGGTGGACGGACCTGCCTCTTCCATGGCTGCTACGAAATTCTCTGGGTTCAAGAAGCGATGAACGTGAGATCACTACTCTGGTGGACTTAAACGAGGGTATCCGTAGTGGGAGCCAAGGTCTACACCAAGTAAGACAGAGGAGCAAGGGGAAAGGCAGACGAGAAGAGACGAGGACAGAGGGAGGGGAAAAGTGAAGGCAGAGGGTCTCGAGGTGCTGAGAGATGGAGACGGGCGGGTGGGATTCCAGATAGCACAGTGAGAGCGCATACGAAAACGAGACAGCTGTTTCTATGATAGCACATTTGTTGATCGGGGAGGGCAACGGGTTTCTGGGCATCTGATGTTCAGCTGTGCGCTTCCAGGCCGAGATACATGTGATGGTATAGAATAAGGACTAGACCAGGGCAAGGTCGGGCCAGGCCTGACGAGGCCCAGATTCATGGCTGGATGGCTGGCTTGCCATGCATGTGGTCTTCAGGTGAGCTGGTGCATGGAAGGGTTTTTTTTCTTGTTTGCGTCTTGCGCTGGTGTGGTCTACTGGAAGGTAGTCTAGCGCATGCAGGCTAATCGTGATGATTTCAGGTTTCAGGCCCGGGCGGGTGGTTAGGTAGATGGCGAATTCTCACTATCTTTAGCGTCCCGATCTCCGAAGGTTTAGGGCCGTGAAGCTTATTTCGTTAGCGACCTTATGGCGGGAGTACTGTTCGAGAAAGTACCTGCTCATCTCGCCCATCCTTGCATATCACCCGCATATTCGGTGCCGTCTATGCGTCTATCCTCCTCGGATTCCGGGACAGCTGTCCCTTGGATGGAACCCTATCCTGCATCTGTAGTATAGCTCTGACCGAGGTAGACAGGAGCTATGCGTGTTTCTGTTGCCTTCTCCCCCCAACAGCCTGGACAGCCAACAGGACAAGAATGAGTGCTTGGGATGATTGGCGTGATAGGCGGACAAGGCGACCACCCTATCCTTGTCCCTATATCGGGCGAGTGCCTTTCCCGACGACAGCCATGAACATGGGCCTGTAAGAGGCAGCCGGCAGGCTAGAGGGCTTGGAGGGACGATGACTGTATCCTCCCAGCACGGCGTCAATTGGCGAGCGAGCGACTTCTGAGTCGGAGCGCAAGCCGAAGGAAGCATGCTGCCATCCGCCCGTGTACTTCACGCTGCTATTGCTTGCAACGAACACGGACTGTCCTTATCTACCTACATAATATTGACCGACGATGGCCAATTGGAGAGGGCCTGGACCGGGAGAACAACCCATCGCATCACATCACATCATGTCGACTCTCAGCCCACTGCGGGCAGAACAATGGATGGCGGCGGGCCAGACAGACTCGGCCAAGTGCTAACTTAGTTATTAGAGAGGACCGAGTTGCTGAATGTGTAAAAAGAAAGGATGCGATTTCGAACCGTAGGAAGCTGGTCGGTCACCCCATACAACGGTCTGGAAACGTTACTCAATGGCCGATAGAGCGAGTGAGACTGCCTGCTGACTGCAAGCCCACGTGGGGGCGACAGGCGGAACGGAGCTGAAGCCAAGCAACTCTGGCGTTGGTGGCGGTTCAATAATGTGCCTATGCCCCTGTTCCTGCATTTCGCCTGGCACTCGCAGATGGCAGATGGCAGATTGCATGAGCAGAGAGGCCTCTCTCGTGCCCTTCCGCGGCCCCGGCTCCCGGCTTCCTCCCGAGCCCGTTCCTGTGAATCAACCGCACCCGACGCAGATTGCATTTCATCCCTGCTGGACTGCTGATCTCGGAGATACCAGATATCTGCGCCGTGGTTAGCCTACCCGGTCCCATTTCCATTCTCAACTGAAGCCAGGTAGGTTGGCATCACGAGATCTTCACCTGGCTTCGAAGCTGGCTAATCAAGTGCTGTCCGCGACGTGGCCCATAGCACTTTCCCCGGTCACGATAATGCGTGCACGAGAATCCGATATAAGCTGTTGGGATTCTGGTACAATCCCATCTTGCCATCGGTGCAGTTTTAGATCGGCAGAGCTGTCTAGCACCCGCACTCCGTCGCTTTCGGGATCGTTAGCGCCGAACGCCGGTTCTTTCACGGATTGACCCGTCCAGCCGTTCCACCGCAGACGGAGGCCATTATGGCGTGGAGTGGTCCTCGCACATGCAATCCAGCTACATTCTACCCACGGTGTACAGCTGCGCCGGGCCTGACTGCGATGAGGGAAACCGATTTCTGGGGCCTTGGGGCCAAGGTGCACCGAAAGCTGCCACGCAGCCCAACTTATCGGCGCGGTAGGTGGCGCAGGTGCCAGCATCCTCGACGGTGCGACTATGGGGCTGGAGGAACACGGACGGAGGTGGTGGACGAGTTGAGGGTGTGATTGGGGGTTGGAAGTTGGGGTTTGTGTGTTTCCCCCTCGGGGCCTTTTTCTAATTCGAGCAGCAATGACGGCATGTGCGCCGCGAAGGCTGAGTCGGATGGGAGAATAGAATGTTAGGACTTTTCACAGGTACTGAAAGTTGTAGGAGCCTACTGTACAAATATGGAATGACACCCCGCCCTGAGACATCTACGAACCGAGGGATCGTGCTCACGCGGTAGTCAGCTTACGAAACGGCGAATCGAGTCCGTGTTTGAAGATGATTCGACAGAAATGAACGACAGTATGGGCTTCTGATTTGACAATGATTCGCTTGGGTAAGGAACGTATTCTCGAATTACAGGCCACCAAGAAAACCCCCCCGACTCCGTTATAGGTCAAGGTGCTGCCAATCCGTCTAACGAGGGGACCAGCTCCAGCGAAAGGAAAAGAAATGCACACTCCAGAAAATACAATGATCCGAATAGCCATGTGACGAGAGCCTTCCGCGAGGAAGTGTAGAGATCTAAGGGGAGGAAAGAAAAGAGAGAAAGTCTGAGTTAGAAAGATCCGAGTAGAAGGACGGAAATCCATTACTCGAGAAGTGATTGGAAGAGAATGACCCTTGGGCGAATAAGAAGGCCCACGATATCCACTCTGGCAGACTGTGTTCTACAGCGAGATTCTGGTCCTCTGAGAGAACGACGAGTGTCAATGAGGTCGCTCCCAATGCCCGTGACTAGCTGAGGGCTGAAGTGCAGACGGTGTTGATAACAATCCTTGAGACTACAGGGCATCGGCCCCTGAAGATGGGTAATGTGCGGAATGACGGGGAGAAGAAACCAGAAATAGCATGCGTGAGCAGCTTTGTAGGAGGCAAAGTGGGAAGCCAGATGTCCCTGACGCTGGGTTGTGCTTCTGGCCTTGCGTAGCAGACTGTGTAGATGCCATAGTACGCTTGGGGGATCGTGGAGTAGGCTACCAGTCCGTGAAGCCAATCCTGGGCCGATCGAGAAGTCCAATCTGTTTCCTGCCTCCACCTTGTCCTGTCCGAGCGACTTCTTAGGCACGAACAGTCGAGATTGTTTCAGTGCTGCTGGTGGAGGCCGAAACAAGCTGGGGGCGTGAGCCGGTCCTCGGGCTGCAACTGTCCACCTGTACCGGAGGATCCTCTTCGCAAAGACCCATAAGCAACATGCGAGCTATGATGAGCAGCCGAAGGATGAAGCCCCCCATGGCATCATTGCTGAGAAGAACGATGTCAACAGACCGACGGGGACTCGGAGGTGGCGTTGGGACGTTTGGACGCGGGTAATGAGGACCTGGTCTGCCGGGGCCACCAGGAGGAGTCGTGGGACGCGGGGGGTACGGTAATGTGTACGGCGTGAGGCGATAGGCTTCCCGGCCGGCCAACAGAGTATGCTTGAAGTGCCCGTCAGTGGAGTGTGTTGGTGGACTGGGTGGTGGAGTTGGTACCAGAGGTCTTGGAGGGTTCGGAGGCGGCCGTGGCTGACCAGGGGGGGTTGGCGGTCGTGGAGGGTTTGGTAGCAAATGGAAAGTGTGTTCCCTGTTTCTAGACGTTTTGCTGAAGTTCTCCGGTAGTAGCAAGTCTTTCTTGGAAAACTCCGAGCTATTTGGGTTTCGGAACACCTCGTGATGGAGACTGGCGAAGGTCTGAAGAAGCAACATTGTAGATTTCTTGTAATGGCTGGTTTCGAGATGTGGAACCGAATGGCGATCACGTTCAAGTTTGTATGCGAGGAGGCTCAATGAAGTTGGAACAGTGACTGATCTGATCTTGCCGAGGAGATTGAAGTTCACCAGGAAGCGAGCAGAGGATCTTTATATACATCCAACATCCATCACGGCTGGGGCAAGTCAGCCCAGGCGGATTAGGGATGGAGGTCCCCATCGTTCATCGATGGAGTCATTGACTGAATGGTAGATCCTGCTCTCTGTCACGTCAAACGGAAGAACGACCTATTCTGCACGGGTATGCAGAGACGATGACTTGAGCTCATCACAAGGAGAAAGCCCAGGGGTCCATCCGGCCATCCAATCTGCAACGGCTGAACCTGCGCCTCAGACCTGCGACTGGATTACAAGGCGTTGGCGGAAACCGTTGCTGCCACCGAGACCAAGTAATCAAAACGCCTCGCGACGCACGAATGAGGCGGATACCGTCCATAGTGCTCTCTCTCAACGTACGCAAGTACGTGCGACCGGCCGCCGAGAGATGCGTCTCCGGGTCGAACGGGCGTATCTCATACAGACGTATCTGATGGTACGGCAGTAGGACAGGTCGAGCACGTTGACTGGCCGAGTGAATTACGAGCGCCGGGAGAGAGCGGCGTGCGCTGCCGACTTGTCGGCAACCTCCGCCTACTGGCGCCGGATACGGCTCTTTCACCCCGAGGACCGACATCTGGAGAAGAGCTACCAGGCGTCAGCTTTCTGAGTCACGAGGAGGACGCAAGAACGGGCCAATGGTGGTAGACCGAGAAAAGAACACGACGGTAACACGGCATCTCATAAGGCTGCGGCTCTCCCATCCCCAGAATACCACAGGTCTGGGTCCGGGTATGGGATGGTATTGCCCAAAGGCCACTTCGCAGCCGAGCTAAGCGCGTGGGGGTGCTGTAATACCACCTCAGCGGGCCTGCGTTTACGACTGTGCCTCGTCCAGGCTGCCGAGGTGCGGCTGTTGCGCCAATGGGCGAGGTTGACTCGCGAAGGACCATGCGTCAGGTAGGACAATGTAATCTTGCCTCCTGGCTAGCCGCGATGAAGGGGGCTTGCCTGCCGCGGAGGCACCACCAGACTCGGTAGGTAGCAACCGCGTCCACCGAGCAATTCGCCTTGATGGCCTGTGATGCGGGTATCAGCACGTCGAGCAATTGAGATGTTGCATCCGATTGAACGAGAAATTGCACTCGGGGTCTTCACGTCGCGCTCATTTCGCCGCGGCGAGATGGGCTGTCGGCACCTACGCCACAACGGCGGGGGTCATGGAGAGGTTCACGGCCCCAAGGGGTAAGAAGTTCCATGCATATCCAGCAAATGACCCCCCCTGGATCGAAGCAGCATGGTGCTATGCAGACAAAACGGCCCGAAGCCTTGAATATATGCTGTCCGTCGTACAAGAGGCAGAGAACGTCGAATGTGACCGTTTGGGGGGGAACAGGAATGCGACATGCCATGTGATATCTGGCGCTTGGTGAGTTTGGTAAAGTTCGAGCTGTACTGGACGACCCGGCCAGGTAATCCGAACAAACTTGCAAGACTCAGGCAGCTGCAAGGGAGACGATGTCGCTGACGGCCCGAGTCATCTCCTTGATGCAGGTATGACGTTTGCCGTAGCAGATTGGGCAGTGAACGGGCCTGTAAGACGTAGCAGGCAACGGAAATGAGCCGCGGAAACGTGACTTGCGGGATATCGTGGGTAGAGCACGCGGCGGACCCTCTTACCGTATGCAGCTTTCACGAAGACTGCTATCGGCTGGACACCGCCAGTGTAATTTTCGGTAGGCTTCTCACTGGTCTCGGTGTATGAACTTGCGGCCCCTCGATACGGTGACGGGGAGTCTGGATACAGTCATACGCCGGAAGGCTGGTAGATATCTGTGAAACGAACCGAGCACATCGCAAACGGGCTGCATGTGTGCCTTGCAGGATGAAGACGAGAGACGACGTGAGCAGCGCCGTAGTTTTGACACACCTACCCCGGACAGTTCGCAGCCCATGCAGAGTCCTCTCGTGCTCGGAAGGGTCGGACTGAAGTTGAGCCCCGAGCTTGAACGGCGATGCTGGATCCTCCGAATAGCGACAAACCACAGAGCACAGCCTCGGTCGATCAACTGGATCAGCGATGCACCGTCCCTCGGCACAGCCCAGAATACGACGAGTTCCGTATCCTTCGTGGCGGCATGCCATACTCTCGTCGCGAGAGCCCGAAAGTACTGCCCTAGGCAACGATCAAGTTTCTATAACAAGGTGTTAGACGGCCACTGTGTTACCAAAACGATGTCTAGTCTAGGTAGCATAGCCGTGCAGCGGCGGCCGGAGAAATTTGGGGCAGTAATAGTTTGCGAAGGAACAACATGGTCAACGGGTTTCAAACGTGAGAGTGTGTCAAAAAGGCAAGCAGATGGAATTGAGCAACAACCGAACGGCGTGACCCGATACGGAAAGAAAATACGACACTCTTTCACCTTCACCTGAATGGAAATGCATCGGTGCTTACATGAACTCGGGGTCAAAATTCCTATTATGAGACTCATGCACAGCTTAGCTCCGACACGGCTGCTTCCAAGGCTCGCGAACCCCCACCATCTTCTTGGCCCTCGACGCCTGCTGAAATTAGAACGAGGTTCCCACCCCCACTCAACGATATCCTCTACCGGCACTGCGCGAGCGGCTGCGGTCTCGATAGCTATCGTAGCTGGGACTGCGGTGGCGACCGTCGTAGTTGTCGGGACTGTCCCTGCGACCGCCACGACGTCGGGGCGGCGATCGCGATCGGGAGTCGTAGGAATCCGAAGGGCTGCGATTGCGGCGCGGCGGGGCAGGAGAACGCGAGCGGGAATAGGAGGCCGGGCGGTACGTATCGAAGCTGTCTCGGGCAGCACGGCCAAAGCGACCAGGCGAGCGCGCTTGCCGTCCTCCACCAAATCCCTGTCCTCGACCGCCAGGACCAGCGGCGCCGCCAGGACCGCGTCCTCCGCGAAAGCCAGGAGCAGGGTGTCGGGGGTCGATATTGGCACCGCGGGTGGCGGTGGGCGGCTCGGGCGAGAACTTGCGACGGGGCAGAACGATGGAGACGTTGATGACAGCGCCGTCGAGCTGGGCCTCATGCATGTGGGCGATGGCCGCTTCCGCGTCGCTCTCGTGGACGTAGAGAATGTAGGCAGTACCGCGATTTGTGTTGACTTGGTACGCAGCATCTGTCAGTACATTGCGAAGGAGGCAAAGAAGGCAGAGAGGGCGAAGAGAGACAAGAAAGGGAAGCTTACACTGTCGGCTCATAGGTAGATCGAGATCCCGGATGGGACCATACTCGCCAAATACCTCGTGGAGGTGATCCTCGTTGATGTTTTTGGAAAGCTTTTCGACAACGATCTGTATGGGACCAGATTAGCAAGCCACCGGCAGTGAGGCGGAATACAGGTAGGAATGCAGACCTTGGTACTTCCCCGCAAAGGGCTGCGGCTCTCGCGGTCGTGGCTCGGGCTTCTGGTCTGGGAGCGGTAGCGGCCGTTGCGACGAGGCGGCGAGTGCTCAGGTGAAGGCGAGCGGGCGGGAGAGGGTCGGCGAGGCGAGGCGGAATAGCGCGATCGCGGAGTAGGCGAGCGCGAGTACCGCTCACGCGACGGCGAACGGGAGTCCATGATGACGGTAAACGGTGGTGCTGGGCGGCCGGTGCAAGATGGTGCAAGATGGTTGCGATGGCGCAAAGTTTCAAGCTAGGACTGCGCGACGCGTCGGGCGCGCAGGCCACGGACAACTTAATTGACTTGCTTGTCCGGCAACATGAGAAGGCGATGGGAGCGGCGAGGGAAGACGGACAGCGGATACGGCGAGGCACCCCCAACAGTACCTGCGATAGTAGAAATAATCGAAGGTGAGTGTGTTGCGGAGGGGTGTTTGCAGCTTCAGGGCGAGGTGGGATGGATTAAACTTGAAGAATGGGCCAAGACCATGCCGTCACATTCCAGCGACAGCAACGCTGGTGGATTGCGCCTGCCTTTGCAGAAAGCGTGGGTGGGCAGTTGCCAGTACATATGCCAGCTGGCGCAACTTCGGGCGGGACACCACAGGACGGGCCGGAGGGATCGACTGTCCACACTGCCCTGTACACACTGTCCACCGGGCATCAAAGGCTTGGGGAACTCCCGAGGTCCACTCACTTCACCACCTGGGCACCGCCTGCTCTTCTCCCATCCCTTACAAGCATATGTCTCTCTCCATGCCCAAGAGATACCTCTCATAAACTTACCCTTATTCTTACTCCCTTACCCTCCCAGCAGTGCCTTGGGTTTATCAGCTGCTATGGTCGTCAGCCCGGCCCGCCAGATAGGTACTTAGACGTCACGCCCCGACGTGAGGTGGTTAGCATCAAGCTGTTGGTATTCATGGACTTCTGCTCTAAGGAAATCACAGCACATAGCTTCTGGACTACCTAATCTAGAGACTTGTTTGTGCTCTGTATGCCGCAAGAGAAGATCAAGGTAGCTCAGTTGGGTAGACCTAGGGCTACCTATGTTCTTACCTGGTTGGGAGGTAAAGTCACCAAACTCGCTCCCATCGTGGCCCGTTCATCTCTAGTACACATAACGGAAATTCGGGTTCTCCCTATCCGTCAGATCCTCAAACGCATGTACCATCCGCGCATCGTTTGCCTCGCCGACTCCCGCTGCTGCCAGTTGATCCCGCTTCTTATTCTGCCGAGTGAGATGCCACCGGAAGAATAACAACAAAAGCACCAGTAGGCTGTAGCAGCCGAGATGTGTCGCGAACGCCGTCTGCCGTCACCATGTTAGCATACTGGCCTCTATTGTCCCCCTCTTCACCCGGCTCTGGTGGACTTACGTAGTAACGAGGCGCTTCTCGGGACAAGAAGACTTGGGGACCTGTACAGTCCAGCATGGTCAGTATACTGCCCAAGTTCAACGCGCGAGACACATTGAGACTCACCGATGGCATTGCCTGCGCTCCAGAATACGAAGTTGAGCGCCACTACCACCGTCTTCTTGGTTTGTCCTCCCACGTTGCGGGACATCATCGACAGTCCTATCGTCTGCGCAGACCAGAACGACAGGATGATGTAGTAGCAGATCAGAAGACCGATATGCTGTGCGTATGTCTCATTGGGAATCGTCATCAGGAGGATGGTACCAATAAACGACCTGTATTCCATCATTAGCGTGAGCGGACGGGGGATGGAGACAGCAGAACCACGGCCACATACGGTACAATGAAACCGAGCATCGTCAGGATATTCTGGTTGGTGCGCTTGATGATCCACACCGAAAGCAGCAGCACGATAATGATGTAGAACCCGAGCACCATCGCGAGGAGCTGCGTCTGCAGGTTCGAGAACCCGAGGTTATCCGCGATGATGATGTTCGCAAATGCCCCGAGTCCACTTGTCGGTAGGGTCGTCGTGAACTGAATCGCGGCATAGCACCACGTCTGCGGACTGCAGAACAGCAAGCATCAGCATGGGGGCTTGACCAGTGGCAAGGGGTTCGGGCTGTGTTCTCACTCTTTCAAAGCATCATACACTTGGTCCTTCTTGAACACACGGTTCTGAATGCCGGTCTGATTCGACCGCACACGCTCCACCATCAGATGCTTATCCGCTTCCGAGAAGCACTTGGCACGCATCGGCGAGTCCGGCATATAGAAGAAGACGAATATGCCGAAGAAGACGGAGATGATCCCATACGACAAGAACAGCCATTGCCACGACTTCAGCGGCCCAGTCGTGATCAGTGTGAAGCAGTAGGCCAACAGCCCGCCCACGATTTGTTGCGCCCCGTTCATCATGTACCAGTACGTCACCCGGGAGGCTTGCTCCTCGCGCCGATACCACATGGCCGAGAGCACAACGAAGCCGGGCTGGCAAGCCGACTCGAACAACCCCAAAAGCGTCCGCACCGTCACCAGCCCCTTGAAGTCGGTGCAGGCAGCGTGACATGCCAGGACGGCGCCCCATGCGGCGATCGAGAAGCCTAGGTACTTGGCCACGGGTACGCGAGCGAGGATATAATTCTGTGAAGGCCGTTGGTAAGTCACTGTGCTTGCAGTTGGCTATTCGAGACGGAGTGACCATGGCAGTGAACATACCTGAGGATACTCGACGACCAGGATCGTGATATAGATGCATGTCGTCAACCACGAGTACTGCTGGGTCACGGCGCCGTCTGCGGTGGTCATTCCGGTATCTTCTGGAAGCCCCATGATTGAAGAGAAGGACAAGGTGCCTTTGTCGATGGCCTGCAAGAAATACGTGATGATCATGACCACGAGCACCCGACGATCGATAAGCTTTCGCAGCCGGGTGTTCTCCTCTGGCGATATCACGATGCGACCTTCGGACATGTACTTGGCGATTTCTTTGTCCACCTTGCCATAATCACTATGGTCTTTCTTGGGGTCGGCGTCCTCAATCCACTGCGCCTGTTCGGTCTCTGCCGCCATCTTTTCTCCATCCCTTCGGAGGGCCGCCGCAGGCTGGACGAGATCGGGATCTGGGACCTCGACTGCCGACATGGTCGTTGATTGATGTGTTCCAAGGCTGATGGTGTCGAGGAGCTGTTTTGAGCCAGGGGAGGCCTTGGAGACAGTGGCTATTATTGACGACCCTAGGGAATTGGAGAAGGCGAATGTTCGGGCAAGGGGGCATCAGCTTTTTGTACCATTTGGACGCAACAACCCTCTGACCGCGAGTAGGGTCCGGCTCTGGTACTCCAATGCCACAATCGAACGATGGAGGACGAAGGAGCGGCTTATCGAGGCTCACCTGTCGCCTGTCTAGCTCGAAGAGGAGAAGAGCCCCGTGGGTTGTCACTTTTGTCACTGTACCTACGCAGAAGCCTGGGCCTCTACGACAAGATATTCCCAACTACATCATGTACGAAGCGGGGTTGGGACCGTCATCCAGCAAGCACCCTTGTTGTCACGTTACCAGCCAATGAGTGTCAGGCCTTTTGAATATATCCCGGGGTGCTGCTGCAGTCTCCGGAGCCTGGTCCGCCAACGCTCGCCTCTGCCAAAAGGAATCCGGGGTTGAGTCCGAAATCTGGGGATCATAGGGAAGTCATGGCTTTTGCGGAGTGAATGGTCTCATACTCCGCAACGCGTACGGGGTACGTTTACAGACTGGACAGAACCAAAAACGATGAACAGTCCGTTCAAGCCAGGCACTGATGGGCCAGGTGAGCTGTGAGCAGGGTGTTGACAAAATACTATAGTACCAGTACTATACTTAGTATTACTATACTTAGTATAGTATAGTACCGAGCCCAATACTATACTTAGTATACTAAGGTACTATCCCCACTTAATATGATAAGATAAGGTATATTTTTAAATCCGTTATAAAAAGTTATATAGTAATACTATTGCCTGATTTATTATATTATTTTTCTTTAATTAGTTATTCAATTTTAAAGTTATTATTTAACGGTATATTAGCCACACGTGGCTGGTGGCAAGCCACGAATCTGAAAAAAAAACCTTCAGAAAAAAAACTTTGAAAAAAAAAATTTTAAAAAATAAAAATAAAATAAGAATAAAATAAATTTACAAAAAATAAAAAAAATAGATATAAATCTACGGTTTTTTATAACTGATACTATAGTGTGTCATATATAACTACTACTAAGAAAAATAACTAAAATGTTGATTTATTTAAAAAATATATTTTAAATAAAAACCCCCAAAAGTATATTATAAACTATTGTTAAATGTTAATATTAGCATTTTTATAATTACCCTTTTTCTAACAAATTTAAGCGTATTTACCTTGTAAAGTTGTTAATATTTAGAAAATAAGTTAAATATTAAATGAATTATTATATTTTAATTTTTATTAGCTTAATACTACATTTTATATAAGTGGCTAAGATATATTATTACTAAGAAAAACTCGGGCTATCTAATAATATATTTTTTATTTAAAAAAGTGGACCCTACTTTTGGTACTATAGTAGTACTATAGTAGTACTAAGTATAGTATAGTACTAGGCCTAATACTATACTAAGTATAGTATTTCAACACCCTGGCTGTGAGCATGCCCCCCCGGAATACCATACATGGCCTGTCAACCTCGCAAAGCTCCGCACTGAAGCAGCCAATGAATAACATAAGACAGCATCCCCTCAACCAAACCACCCGGGCCGAGCTGTCTTGGCTGTGAGCCCGCCCTGCCCGCCACTCGCCGCCGGTCAGTCGGGCCCGCTGGAGCAACCAGACAAGCCAGTCGGGGTCAGGCCGCTACCTACCTAGTCAAGCAGCAAGCGAGACTTGCCCCAGAGTCCCAGAATCCCCGGATTTTCTCGGTACGTGGAGCCGAAGCCAACTTCGGGAGGATGTAGACCGAAGCCTCGGCGTCTCCCGAATAATTATCCACCAAAGATATCTCTACACTCTCTGCTTTATCCCAATAGCCAAGTGCCAGAGAGGCCTTGCTTGGCAGGCAGACAACAGGGCTTGACGGGAATCGGTCCGCCAGCGTGCAGTGTATGGCGTCAATTGTGCGTTTCTTACTCCGTGCATTCCATCAGAGGCGTACCGCGAAACGTCCCACTCAACGCAAAATCTATTGCGGCAAGACTTGCCCATGAGAGAGCCTGTGCCGTGGGTGTCGTCGTCGTCGCAGTACTCCTCCGCATCGTACATGTGGACAGCGAACGCCCGATGCGCCAAGTCGCCGGACCCTTAGGTGTGGAGCGTGAAGGACACAATGCTACTCCCCGCAATGTCAATGAGGGCGTCTCCTCATGACGAAATAAGAACATCCCGCCGCGACTACTGATCGTCATCACACCACGTTGTGTGAACGACGGGAGAGAGCTTGACCCGACTTTCCCTAGATCTACCTCAACACGCTCTCACCAGTAGCATATCTTTCTTACTCGCAACCGGTACCCAGACTGCACCACGGCTGCGCCTCCAGGGTTCAAAATGCCTGCAGAAGTAGCTGGCTTTAAAGCCAGCGACATCCACGCCAAGATCCAGCTTCTCATTGATGGGTTGGTCAACATCAAAGACAAGACGGGCGAGTTCCTGATGACACTGGCCGATGGCCGCGTCATTGATACGAAAGGCTGGAACGACTGGGAATGGACTCATGGGATTGGCCTCAACGGGATCTGGGCATACTACAACCTTACTGGAGAGGAGAAGTACCTGAAGATCATCGAGGACTGGTTCGCCAATCGATTCGCTGCCGGTGGTACAACGAAGAACATCAACACCATGGCTGTGTTTCTTACACTAGCCAACGTGTATGAGAAGACCCGAAACCCGACTTACCTTCCTTGGCTGGACGCCTGGGCCGAGTGGGCATATCATGATCTGGAACGGACCAAGTACGGCGGAATGCAGCATATCACCTATTTGGAGGTGAACGATCAGCAGTTATGGGACGACACGCTTATGATGACCGTCATGCCTCTGGCCAAGATTGGTAAACTGCTGAATAGACAACACTACGTCGATGAAGCGAAGCGACAGTTCTTGATTCATATCAAGTACCTGTTTGATACCAAGTCTGGTCTCTTTTACCACGGCTGGACATTTCACGACGGCGGCCACAACTTCGCGAACGCGCTGTGGGCGAGAGGGAATGCATGGCTGACGATCGTCATCCCCGAGTTCTTGGAATTACTGGACCTGCCACCCAACGACCCCATAAAGGCTCATCTGCTAGAGACCTTGGATGCGCAATGCGAGGCACTGAAGCCCCTACAGGCACCATCCGGCTTGTGGCGCACTCTCCTTGATCAGCCGGAACAGGAGGGGTCCTACGTCGAGTCGAGCGCTACGGCAGGCTTTGCCTTTGGCATGTTGAAGGCGCAAAGGAAGCATTATATCGGCAAGGACTACATGCCTGTCGCTTACAAGGCGATACAAGCTGTTCTCGACAACATCGACGATGAAGGCGAACTGCGCAACACGTCGTTCGGTACTGGAATGGGACACGACCTGCAGCACTACAAGAACATCCCAATCACCAGCATGCCGTACGGACAGGCCATGGCCATCATGGCCCTCACCGAGTTCTTGCGAGTCTTCATATAGTGTTCAGATGGGCCTGGGTATGGATCGCAGCATAGCGCGTGGGCAGACCATCAGTGACAGCGACATAGAATTATCCAACACATCATTCCACGGGCGCGGAAACAAATCCATGAGCAGCATGACAGACTGTGGACGTAGAGTCATGAGTATACCAGACTACCAGGCTATGTGTGATAGCAAATCGTATAGGAGACTGGCTCTATTGAAGTTGATTGGTGCTGTGAAGGCATGATTGTTGGTCCCAAACACGAACCATATGATTGCTGAGTGGTCTGAGGGGGGAAGCCAGACATAGGCACGGGAAGGTCGGCGACGGTCCACCCGGAATCCCGTACCAGAGCGGATAAAGGGGTAAAGGGCTGCAGAGTCCCAAAGTCGGGGACTTCCTAAGGGTCGACTACTATCCCGGTCAGCACATGGCATCTCTGCCTGGATCAATCTGATTTAATTTGCATCCCCATTCGGCGGTCAGGAGTAGCACCATGATCGTGCGTCCTCTGCGCATCTTCAGAGCCTGGAAGTATGTCCACGTTGCGTGCACCAAGTGCGCGCAAGCGTATATGGGTATGTGTCAGGGAAACCGAGGACGTCGAGCATGATGAGTCTCGGCCCCAGTCTGCCTCTCTACGTGTTGGATATCCCTCAACTGCTTAGCCCGCAAAGTCCCATCGCACCGAGTACTATCGATCAAGGTCCAGGTCGTCAACACGACTTGGGTCAGCGCCTTGGCATCCCTCGTCCAAGCTGTCGGTCACGCCTCGTCTCGCTAGCAGCTCCGGCGACCTAGATCTCATGCAATGCAACGTTCTTCATACTGCGTGTATGCAACAGCTGTCACCTGCACTCTATTAGTCAATTCAACAATCGTTCTGGATTCCAGTACACCGTGAAGGGTCCTGCATCACCAGCATCGTCTTACGCTCACTCACTCCAGTCTCTTCGACCCATTTCTATTAAAAGGACAAGACCATGCACCTAGACTGGCCTAGGAGCACGTGATGGCCTTTTCTTAATATGGCTTCATTTGCAACATGTGTTTTCCATTCATCCATAGATGGCTGACTGGGCTCAGTAATCACTCCGGCGCACCCAACGTGATCTATGCCAATTTATTGACAGATATTGTTTACCAACTTTCGCTTTGAACATGCGGTTGTCGACTTTACACCTACATGAGACCTCATGACTGGGTTCAAGGCAGTACTGCAAGAGATATCGGGCCTCCTTGTCTTCAGCTATAAAAGCAGTGACGGGTCCTTCAAGATGGGTAGCTGGTCGTTTGGTATGAGCACATACTTCCCCATCTGTATTCACTGAGATCTTGGGCTTCCATATTCTGTACCTATCGCCAGACAAGCCTCCTCAGCCATGCGCTCTTCACATATCTTGCTCTTGCCGGCTCTCGTAGCTGCCAGCCCTCTCGGGATCGTAAGCGATGGAGACGCGCCGTCGCCTGCCGAGATCCAGATCGTGAGCGTTTCGGCCAGTGGAAACGGGTGCCCCCAGGGAACCGTAACGGAGGATATCTCGCCCGATCGCACAGTAAGGTCGCAAGCAGCCCGTTGGTAGACATCTATTAACTGATCTTCAGGTTGTGACTTTCGGTTTCGATGCATTCCAGACCTACATTGGACCAGGGACCAAAGCGTCTGACAAGACGAAGAACTGCCAGCTTCATCTGAACCTGAAATATCCCGGGGGCTTTCAATTTGCAGTGGTAAGTGTACATGCTAGCCATTCCCCCAAGTAACAACAAGACGCTTTGCCTGCGACTTTGATTGAACTAACCATCTTCACACTTACACAGGTTGAATCTACCTATCATGGTTATGCCCAGCTGGATGAAGGGGTCACAGGTACATTTTACTCGATGTACTACTTCAGCCAAGATGCTGCTGCCACCGTGAGTCGAAGAATCACAGTCCCGCTGCGTCTCACCTCCCCTAACAAGAGCAGACGACTACGGAGACCTCGATCGAAGGAGGGGATACTTGGATCGATGGCGACGTAAGGGATTCTACTCCTCCAATGCAACTTGACTGTACGTGAGCTGACATGCGTGAAGGTGTACACGAAACAAGACCAGGTCCCGACGGCCTCGGTCATCTGGTCACCTTGCGGTGCGGCTGGTATCCTCAATGTCAACAACCGCGTTGCTTTGACATCTCGGAATTCGTCTGCTTCGGGACAGATCTCGGATGATGACGCTACTGTAGCCTTCACCCAGCAGGTGCATGTGGCGTGGCAGTCATGCTGAGAAGCGACACCATCAAGGCGCCATGGCTATTGGGGCCGAAGGCGTTGACTTGGGAAGATGCCCGAGAAAGCTGCAAACAGCATGCGGAACACAGATACCGTATGTCACCACTAAATATATCGCTGTTCATAATGGTCTATCCCGGCTTTACGAAGTACCGGTATAAATCTCCGAAACACCCTTTCCTTTACAGTGTAGTAACCATGGCAAGGATGCGATGAAATGTGATCCTTCACCGAGTACAGCATGGTTTTCAAAGAAGAACTATGCGAAACTACCACGGTCCATGAAATTTCTCCGACGGTGAGAGCTGACCATGTCCACTAGAAGCGGTACCGGGGAAGAGCGAAAGGTGGTTTTCGGTAATCGAGGGCAGTTATAAATAGCGCAAGGATGAGGTGGATATCTTCCCCGGCGCAAACCACCCTCTCCTATTACCCGGCGGGTTGTGAGCCGGATCGCACTTCTATGTTCCCTCTGGATACCTGGTCGCCTGCACGGCAGCATGGGTCGGCATGCCAAGGACAGTGAATATAACGACAGCTCTATTGACAGATTTCCCCGCAAGAAGTCAAATGATAGGCAGCTACATATACATCGCAAGAGCGAAAGAGAACTTGTCATCAGATCCGTGGGTTCACGAGGTAGGAACAGCGCTACCCCAGATATTAGTCTGCGCCAGAGAAGACCCAAGCCCAAGTCAATCCATGCCTAGAGCCGGCCAAAACGGCGGACTCCTCCCTTATGCTTCGCCTGGTTAAGAACAATGACAGATGCGCGAAAGGGTATCTGCCGTTACCACCCACCCTGGCCTGCACCCGGTCTGCGGCCAGGAGGTGAATTGGGGCCACCAAAGCCAGCGCCAGTGTAGGCCGTGGGAGGGCTGCCCATCGGGGGACTACCAGGGTGATCCTCCTGCATGAGAGGCGATCGTACGGCGCCGGGGCCGGTAGGATCCCAAGCCTTCTCCGGGGGTCCGGCAGAGCTTGCCGGAGGCGACTCCAGAACAGCATAGGACGTGCTGCCCATGACTCCCGCTTTGTTGGCCGGCGTGCCGTCGAACGCCAACTCATCGGGGTCTCTGCCTTCGGCCTTGAACCGCTCGAGCTCCATCCGGTCTTGTTCTTCGCGCGCGGCAAGCAAAGCGGCTTCCTGCTGGCCTGCCTTGCGCTGGCGGAAGTAGTAAAAGGCAAGTCCAGCAATCGCAAGCGCACCCACGCCAGCCGCGGCAACGTAGACACCACTCTTGGTCGCGGACGGAAGCTCGTCCCATTTCTCTCCGATCGACTTCTCGGGCACCTTGTTGATGTTCTTTTCCGCAGTGGAGTTGCCGCTGTAGTCAGGCCCAGGTTAGCAAAGATCTGGAATGGGAGACGAGGTCGGAACTCACGCTACGATTTCGATACTTTCCATCGAACCAGACATGTCGCCGTACTTGTACTCTTTGCCGGTAGAAAAGTCTTCGACGGAGGCACTCTTGACGTACATGGTGTACGGGCCGGCATCGAAGTCGGTCTCGCCACCCGCCCACGAAATGGTGCCTGCCGGCAACGACGGATCACCACCGGCCCAGATACCCATACTCAACATCATCGGCGTTTGCGGGTAGCTCAGGGTGTTGTTCGCTTCGTCCGGCGTAAGGCTACGCACGAGTTTGCCGTCGATGTGCCATTCGAGAATGTCTTTGGTCCAGTAGCAGGTGTAGTTGTGGTAGTCATCCTGGATGCCGTCGACGTTGTAGTACTCGGCGTTTTCGTTGTTCATCACACCCTTGCCGTAGTAGTTGGAAGAGACGGCGGTCGTGTTTCCACCAAGAAATTCCCAATCGACCTCGTCAAGATCGTCAGAAGACCACACGATCGAGCTGATGATACCCTGGCCCGGTGCGGCCTTCAACCACACCTCGGTGCGACCGAAGAAGAAGTAGAAGTTGGATATCAAGGTCGGCGACTGGCCCCGCTTGCTGATAGTGAAGGCGGCGCCCGTCTCGGCATCGTATTCAATGGTACCGGCCGTGGTGTTCCAAACGTCATCGGACGGTGTGCTGTTGAAGTGCCAGGTATGTGATGTACTCAGCGCCGGGTTGGGAGGACAGGTCTCGTTGAGTGGGTTGCAATTCGTGAACAGCTGGCAGGCGGCGGGGGCCAGCCAAGTGAAGGCCAGGAGGGCCACTGCGGGCCGGAAGAGGGAACTAGACATGGTGGGCGTCGACTGTGATGGTGAAGTACGGATGCTAGGAGGTTCGATGGGAGGGTTCCGAGTTGGTGTTCTACCTCCTCACACTCGAGATCGCCGTGGGTAGGTAGGTTACCTAGACAGCGGCACGAGACACCGAAGGGGTGGAAACAAGGATCTCAACAAGTGATTGCGCGGTATTCGCTCTACCGTGTCGCAATCGCGCGCGCTCGGGAGAAAGGTATCAAGAACAGTAAGTAACCACTGAGCTCGGGGAAATGGTGATACCCGGTGTCGGTATCCAAAGGAGCGATGGGGGTTCCTGGATAAGGTGTGAAGGATGATGACGATCAGCGCGCGAGGGGGAAGGCCTCGACGAGTGGGAATATGTGACGACCGGACGGCGTGTCGTTTCAAGGAGAGTCAAGAAGATGGAGGAACAGCTCCTGGGAGTGAGTGATGTGACGAGAAGGGCGGCGTCGACGTCTTGGTCGTTCGCTTTCGTCTGGGTCAGTCGACGGTTGACCGGTGGTCTCGAGTCCGACTGATAAGGACAGTAGAGGACGAGGGCCAAGTCTAATGAGGCGTGGCAGTGCCTGGGAAAGACGGCAGAGAAAGAGGAGGCGGCAGACGATCAAGCGCGAGAACAATCGAGCAGCGCGCCAAAGAATGGATTGTGTGGGTGTGGTCTCGTACAAGGAATGACTAGGTGGGTAAGTAGGGTATACGAGGGCGCGTGCTCTTCAGATCGAGAGAGTATCGAGAGAGAATGGCCGGGTTGAAAGAGCGTGATCAATGATGAATGAGCGGCAAGTGGTCGGCTTCAGAGCGAGCGACCCCTTATTTCCCCGTCGTGGACCGATCAAAAAGTGAGAGCAGAACCAGCAGAGGAGCAGAGGAGCACATGAACAGGGTGAAAAGGAGGAAAGCAAGCGTAGCGTCAAGAAGAGGAATTCGGATAAGATGGGCGGATGCCACTGGACGGGAGATGGCGGCCCCAACTTCCAAGCAGACCCAAGTTGGCCAATCACGCTTGGCAATGGCAAATACCATATGTACACCCTTAGCGAGAGAGAGAGAAAAAGGGGGCGAACTGGCGCCCTGGGAGGGGACTCGTGGACTGTAGAGGGGGGTGCGGATGTGGGCGGGTCGGGGCCAGTTAGCCAATTGCCGAGGAGGGCGAGGGTGCCGTTGGCCACCAGCCAGGTCCAGGACAATGCCGTCTGTAGGCCGTCGGGGGGCCATGTTGGCCACCTGCAGCACGCTGCCAGTCAAGCCAGTGTCGCTGCAGCGATCAGGAGATGGTCGCTCGACGTCCGGTTGGGACATGACTGAAGATACCAAGATAAGTCCCAAGCAACCAAGCACCCAAGGTAAATTTGCCTAGAGTCTGGACATAGCAACCGTCGTTGAATACGTCTCTTGGCCTGCTTGGTCTGCTTGGCTTGCCGTGGCCTGCCAAGAACCTGCTTAGGGGTCTGCCAGGGGGGGGGATGCCCCTGCAGATGCTGGATGAATTCCGGGGACGAATATTGGCTGCCGGTGATAAGGAGTGGCTGTTCCTGCGCTAGCGCAGTGTCTGTCGTCCTAATCTGACTCGCCTGACACCAGATCCGCGCCCCAATGCGACCAAATGCGACCAAATAGGACCGCCGGCAGACAACGGGCAGAGAACGGGGCGGCGTGGCAGCCGGCGGCGGTCTCTGATGCTCGGATGAGGCCAATCAGCTCTGTCTCTGTGTCTTCGTCGGGGAATCGTCGTGGATCCGGTCAAGATTACACATGCCCTTCCCGGGCAAGCCTGGCCCCTACTGCAGCAGCATTCCGTCATCCCGGCTCGGCGGCCGTTCTGTTTTTTGCAGTCTGCATTCTCGCATTTCATTCAAATGTCCGCACTCATCCCACAAACCGCGACTGGCCTGACCCGGTCAAGGTGCCATCTGATCTCGCTGTCGTTCATCATCCCGCAGCCCGAGTACCCGGAAGGCCGGATGTCCAGGTCTATGAAATCGGCAAAGCGACATGACCTGCCTTTGCCTTCTACGTACGCGCACACCTGCACTTCAGACGCCTTGTATGCGCAGCTCGCCATCCCCTAGAGGTACCAATTGGTAAGAACTCGTGGCTTTTGGTTGGCATCCTTCGGCATAACCAGTGGACGGCCGATGCCAAATGAGACGTGTTTCATACTGCAACGCCGCCTATGAGTTGAGATGGAAGACCACCAGCCCATCTTCAAGGGAATGCCGCCACTGGTGACTAAGCTGGTAAGACTCGGGAGTCGGAACTCATAAGCTCACGGGGGTCACGGGGATGCTCCCAGTTCGCGGTAGTGGGTAAAGTTCGTGTCTGTCGCTCCGCCGGCCTCGGACAGGGGGACAGGAAGACGGGACAGGGCTACGTGGACCACGACCACCAAACCTATAAGTATCGCACCGTACGCTGCCTATGCATGTCCAGCTATTGAGCAACGCCCAAAAGGCTGAAAACTTTATGCCGTGGCCCGTTCAACCTCCCATTCATGGTTGTCATGCGATCGTGATCACGATGCAGGACTACGCGGTTCGCATAGATTATGAAACACACAAGTGACACAGCGGCGTTGAAGCGCTCCTGGCCACTATCGCACTGCCTGCTAATATTTCGGTAGTTTTCCGAACCTCTCCCAACCGAATATATGGCCAGTGCTGAGATTCTTGCTTGAACGCAAGGGTGATCCTGATACTGTATGTAGGTATGGCAGACTATCGCCCATGACGTGACTATACCAAGAAGAGTGGGCTGCCTTGGCCGAATCGCAGGACCTGGATTTCCGTGTCACATTGCTGCGCACCCGCGGCACCGGGCCTGTTTCCATTACCAGTCCCGACATATGTTTGTCAGGCACTGGTAGTTAATCACGGCAGGGCGGGAATGGCTAATGTCAATATTGGCCTTCACACATGTGTAATCGGGATAGCGACCATCGTCACTTGAACCCGTGAGCGTCCCGTCGTCGTTGATGGTGAATGTCG
>JAJJKE010000136.1:0-53551 GCA_022376655.1 Xylariomycetidae sp. FL0641 | reverse complement strand
AAAGCTGCGAAGAAGCACACCCTTTATCATGGTCTCAGCACGTAAGTACAACCTCACCCCGGAACGCGCAGACTAGGCAGAACACTAGGCAGAACATCTTGGTCAGGGACCGCAGAGGGGTAAAAGTAGCCGACTCCAGAGCTCTAACCCCAATCCAGCGGCGGCCGCCGAACCCCCCTTACCCTCTCAGTGGTTACCTACGGTCTTTGAATGGGACCTCGCCGACCGGCTTGAAAGTCTACGGTACGATTGCAATTGCCGATCGGCTTATGCATGGATGGTATGGGCTGTCCCAGAGCAATGGATTTGTTGCGCTCTCTTCAAATGAAAACCCGACGAGCTTGGCGATCTCCCGTGTACTTATCTACTGGGCGAAAAAAGAAGATGGCTTGAATTGTCCCCTTTTCAAAACCACATCGCAGTGAAGATGGCGACCCCGATAGAGGTCCCAGCCGCCGGGCAAAACGACCCCATTGTGTTGGACGAGAAGGACGAGAAGCACGATGGCATCCAGAAGGTCGATACCGACGTCGAGCGGGCGTCCGAGTCCGAGAAGACCTATTACAGCAAGCTGTCCGTCTGGCTCATGATCCTGTTCTCCGGTCTCGCGATCGGCTCTGACGGTTTGTACGTGACGTGGCGCCCTTGATTCACCCTTGATACCAGACCGAGAAACGAAACATTGGACACTGACACTTCTTAGCAACGCCGCAGTCATCGGAAACATCGAACTCCTGCTCGCGGAGCTGTACCCGGACGCGCTGACCAGCAACATCACGATCCGGCTGAGCAACGCCTTCCTGATCGGCATGATCATCGGGATGCTGTTCTTCGGCGTGGTGGTCGACCAGCTGGGGCGCAAGACCGGCGCCGTCGCCACCACCGCCCTGCTCGTCCTCGGCATCGTCCTGTCCGCCGCCGCCCACGGAAGCGACCCGACCGGCATGTTCTGGATGCTGATCGTGGCGCGCGGCATCGCGGGCGTGGGCGCCGGCGGCGAGTACCCCGTGTCGGGCGCCGGCGCCGCCGAGGCCACCGACGAGAGCGACCAGTACCGCAAGCGGCGCGGCTTCATGTTCGCCATGCTGGCCGACTTATCCGCTTCCTTGGGCTACGTGTGGGGCGGTCTGGTCCCGCTGCTCCTCCTCCTCTGCGTACACCAGCGCGTCGCCGATTATGACATCGTCTGGCGCACGTCATTTGCGCTCGGTCTGGTGCCGCCCCTCGTCATCTTCTGGTTCCGTCTGCGCATGTCCGTGTCGACGGCGTACCGCAAGTCGTCTATGCGCAAGCAGCGCGTGCCGTATTGGCTGGCGCTGAAGCGGTACTGGCGTCCTCTGCTTGGTTGCGCGTCCACTTGGTTTCTTTACAACTGGGTTTCGATCCCCTTTGGTATCTTCAGCTCAACCATCATATCGCGAGTCAACGCGGGTGAAAGCCTGGTGAAGACCTTGGGTTGGGGTGTCGTGATCAACTGCTTCTATATCCCTGGCCCCTTTATAGGCGGATATCTGTCGGATAAGATCGGACGGCGCCAGACTATGGCCTTGGGCTTCACGCTGCAGGCTATTCTGGGCTTCGTCCTGGGCGGCGCGATGACACCCATACAGAATGTCTTTCCGTTGTTCGTCGTCTTGTATGGGATCTTCCTCACTCTAGGGGAGGTCGGACCTGGAAGGTAAGTCGTGGATGATCCAAGCCCAATCTACTTACCGTCACTGACTTCAATGGCAGTACCGTGGTCCTTACATCTTCGGAGTGCTTCCCGACATCGATTCGTGGACAATTCATGGGCCTCATCAGCGCGTTCAGCAAGACCGGTGCCGCGATCGGGACGCAAGTGTTCACCGCGATCCTTAACGCTTATACCGAAGATCCGGTCAAGGGCAACCAAATTGCCTTTCTCATCGGCTCTGCTTTCGCGATTCTCGGTGCGCTGATCGCCCTCTTCGTCATACCCGATGTCTCGAGGCGCCTCGAAGATGACGACGCTGCTTGGAAGGTCTACCTCGCTGATAACGGCTGGAATGCGGAGTGGGGTGACACAACCACGAAAGATCCGTCAGGTGTTGTTTTGAACAGGGCGGCATCTTGAGATCGGAGCTTGAGACTGTTATTGAGTGAGAAGATCTGGTGCCGTCGTACGAATGTGTTAGTTGTCCCGACCACTTTCGCATGCCTGCCGTAGCGCAGATGTAGCGCCGTATGACTGTGTGCTTCATGGCGTGTGTCGCGATCTCTCGTTAGGCCTGTAAACAAGATAGTCTATGCTCATCACTTGTCAGTGCAGAACATGAAAATGTGATCCCTTCCAAGCTGGCTCCAGCAAGCACATTAGGCTGGGAAGGTCTATGCGTTAGATCGATCTCACACACGACCTACTAAAACAGAGAGATGTGGTATCCTCCAGCCGGGCCCTAATAACCCTAAGCGCCGGCAACGAACGGTCTCTGCGGCGAAGCTGGAGGTTCATTAGATGCTTGGGTGAATGCCGCCTGGCGATCCACACAGCTGAATGGTGGTAAAGTTTTGCGTGGCTGTAGCGGTGCGGCGCAGGCAGCAGGCACTGCCATAAATAGTGATCCTTCAGGCCCGTAGGGCAGTCCAGGGTCTAGCTGATTCGCTGGGGGCGCGATCTGGTGCAGCTCAGCCCAGTCTCTGGTGCCTGAAGGAATGACCCTCCTTAGGCGTTGGCCAAGACCTCGACCCGTTCCGGCGTCCTTCATCGCCATGGTAATCAACAAGTGCCAAACGAGGCGGTGCCGTACACCATTACACGGCTGCCTAAGAAGTAGCTTATTATTGAGGTATGCTACTATACAGCCTGGGTAACGCCCCATGTGGTACGGGAAGGTCGCCGACTACATTAAGTAGATAGATGGATGCGGCTGGCCATTCCTCCGTTCATTCCTCGTCTCTCATACCATTCACCATCTTCAACCACCCATCGTCCTCCTGCTAGACTCATCAATCGACGCCACGGTACTAGACGGCAATCGACGCTACGGTACTAGACGACAACCGACTGTGAAATAAACAGACCCAAAACCACAGCCATGGCGGTTCAACTTGCACCATTCCCCAGACCCATGGGCGTCTTCCAGCCCTTCATCGCGCGCGGACCCGAAACCCTGGTGCTGAAGGAGAAGGTCATGTCGCTGTCGGGCGACAGCTTCGACATCAAGACGGTAGACGGGCGACCGATCTTCAAGGTCAAGGGAGATGCCTTCTCGCTGTCGGGCCGCAAGGCGGTGATGGACATGAGCGGGAACGTGCTGTTCACCATCCGCAAGAAGTTGATCGCCCTGCACGCCACCTACTACGCCGAGGACAATGCCGGCAACCACATCTTCGACCTCAAGGGCAAATTCAGCAGTACGTCTCCTCCCGGGCGAGGGTGAGACGAGAGACCATGAGAGTCGACGAGGGCTAACGTCGTCATCACCATACAGTCGGCAGCTCCAAGTCCATTGGCACCTTCACCTCGGCGTCGGGCCAGGCCGAGACGCTCCTGATGAAGGGTGACTTCTTCGACCTGCAGGCCGACATCACGGACGAGGCGACCAAGCAGCCGGTCGCGCACATCGACCGCAAATTCTTCAAGGCGCGCGAGCTGTTAGCCAACCAACAAACCTACGTCGTCTCCATCGCGCCGGGAGTCGACATGGCCATCATCGCTGCCAGTAAGTGCATCCTCGACAGGTACCGGGGAAGGCGATCACTGACCCAAATGTGCTGCAGTGTGCATCTGCCTTGACGAGCGTAAGAATGAGAAGTGATAAGTGCCATCTGGCTCTCCTTCCTTCTCTCTTCTTGTTGTTTCCCAGATACCACCTGATTCGTGCGCTGTATTGTTATGAGAAGAAGGAAGTTGCCTTATAGGACGACGATTAGATACCCCAAAATTGAGCGTGTTACCACCCCGCCTTAGATGGTTGTTCGCAGTCCTAGATCGACCCTGAAGCGGCACTGAAGCGGCACTGTAAGGTTAAGCGCTGGTCAGTATCTCCAACGCGTGCTTTCAATGCAGCTCGGCGGAGGTGAGCCAGCTACCGACTCAACCTTCGCGTCCCTCCTTTCATCTTCGTCTCATGAGCGATAGTTCTGGACCTCCCATGATAGGGGTCAGGAGCAGGTTATGAGGATGTGCCTAGGCACCGTAGCGGCGATCATACCAGATGATTGCCTCACATAATTGACGCTGGGTCGAGGCAGCGAGAGAAGCACGAACTGCGGTTCGTCAAGTCGGCCAACAGCCCCGGGGCGCTTTGCAGGCTACCCGTTTCAGCAGCTGACAAGACGATCACGAAACCCGGTGAGAAGTCGCAGACCCCTGCCCTTCGGATCTCAACACCAGCCCCCCGTGGGAATGGAACCCTTCATCAGGCTCCACCCTTCGTCTCAACTTACCGAGCCAGATTCTCCTTTCGGACGGTTGCGCGCGGGTAGCCACGCGAACTCCCTCACGATCTTCGCTGTCAGTGGACGGTGACTTCGCATGAACGACCGATCGCAGCTGGGTTTCGAAGATCGCGGAGTCGATCCAGGGTTTGTCTGATGTCGAGCGTCGCATCGGGGGACCAGGCCGGCTCACGGCATGCATCGCGGTCTCGAGAGGCTTCGAAGACGGCCGCTTCGTGATATATAAGCCCGTGATGTTCTCGCGAGATGGAGGAAAAGGCTTCTCATCATCATCATTCTCCATCAAGCATTCTTCACTTCACAACCATTGGACAGGAGCCAAATATTCTCACCATCTTTTCTAATACTCGTAATAACTTGATCACTCACCGAACTCACCCTCACAACCACATCATTCACCATGCAGTTCACTCTGGCTTCCCTCCTCACCGCCATGGCCCTGGTGGCCACCAGTAACGGCCTGGCTGTCGACAAGCGCCAGAACGACGGCCGCCCTGTCGTCTCGGACGTCTGCTGCGCCGCCAACCAGAGCCTGAAGGAGGATGTGTGCTTCGTCAACGGAGTCGAGGGCAAGTGTGTGCCTGCCAACACCGCCAACTGTAAGTGCCATTCACTCCCAACCCAGGTTGTCATTTTTCCATGTTTGTGCTAATGCGATGGTGTAGGTGGCGCGCAGTTGACTTGCGTGGCGAACGACCAGTTGGAGTGCAGCTCCACGGAAACCGAGAACGGCCGCCCCGTCTGCCGCATCCCCTTCTAAACGAAGCCGGGACTGGGGAAACATGGGACACGACCTTCACGAGAGTCGCTCGACCTTTCATGAGCGACGATGCACTATATCACGCCTGCCGCGCCATGTTCTGGTTGGACTTCGCTACCGGAGGGAGCGAATCAGTGATGGAACATTGGGCTGGAGCCGTGGACACGAGAAAGCGATGCTATGAAAATTAGCAATCCAGAGATCTGGAATAGCCCACCAACCTCTCAAAATAAACAAAGAAACATTGTTAATCGCCCAGATCCTGCAATTGATTACCATGTGCCTTTTGAACAACCTTGGTCGCATCCTACCCACTTGGGTTTCCTTCCTCTTACGTGATGTCTGCTGCAATGCGGAGTACCAAAGTTCTACTCGTGGAGCTGATCCAGCAGCCCGGGTCTCAATCCGATGGTCATTGCAATGAAGTCGCAGTTGAGTTGTCCCTTGAGGTTTTCTTGCTGTCGAGCTGCAGCCCGGTGGCTTGGTTTGAGGTGACAACATGTAGCATCTGATGGGAAAGCAAACGGCACTGCGGAACATCCGATGAGTTCAGCTAAATAGGGAGTTCGTAAAGAGTTCTGGTCCAACGGAGTTGATAAGGGTCGTGGAAGCAAATTGTTGTTCAACTCACAGTTCACTTGTCCACGCTGTAACTTATTAGTTATTGAGTAAAAACCTATCTACTTGGTAACTGGCTGGATGGATGACAATGAATCTTCCAGACTTGTATTTGGCCCGTGCTCGCCTTGACAATACGGAAACTTCTTTTGCCATCCGTCCGGCCTGGGTCTTGAAGAATTCGATGTGTTGACTTGCATGCTTGAAATTGGGCAATCTCCGCAGATTTGCAAGGCGGCATTATACCTACCTTAGCGGGGGTCCTAGGGGGCAAACATGCCTAGCACAAGAGCAACATCTATAGCGCTAAGCCAATATAGCTTACTAAGCCAACATCTCTTGCCAAACCAACATCTCTTACGAAACAGCCCTCTATAACCAGCCGCTACAACCCCTTATAACCACTACAACTCATTACAACCCATTACAGCCCCCCGTAGCAAGCACCCCGTCCCGGCAAAGCACACGTGACCGTGTATCTAAAAATTTAAAAAAGGTTTCCGTTCCGCCTACACAACCTTAATGCCACCCACAAATTTCATCTTCAAACTTTTCACTCGACGATCAGCCGCGCTCCTCTACACACACATACCTTACGCCGCGCGCCGCACTAATCACGCTGCCGCGCCGCCCTAATCACGCTGCCGCGCCGCCCTCTAACAAGTGTTAGCAAAGCTTATTAAGTGATAGCCCTTGCGGCGGCGCGGCTAACCCTTTAACGAGTATTAGAATAAGTGACTAAGGGTGCAGGCTACAACGCGTGAGGGCATTCCGAACGAACGAACCGACCAACCAACCAACCGGCAAGTGAGGCCAGCTAGCTGGCAACGGGCTTAGGGGGCTGCAGCGGGCTTAAAGGATTGCAACGGGCTTAAAGGGCTGCAGCGGGCTTAAAGGGCTTAAGAGGTTTGCAGCGGGTTTAGAGGGCTTAAGAGGCTACAGTAGGCTTAAGAGGTTACAGCGGGCTTAAAGGGCTATAGTGATTACGTAAAAAGTTAAGGGGTTTAATAGCGATTGCTAATAGATTTTAGTGCATATGCTTTAGGGCTTTTTAGTAAATAAAAAATCTGGCTAAGGGCTATTATAATGGGGCCTTCGCAAAAGATGTTGGTTTAGCAAAAGATGCGCAAGGGATGTAGCCTATGTTTTAAAATTAAACCCAGCAGGTCATATAGGCCTAGCACAAGGCATGTTCACCCCTATAGAGCCCCGCTAAGGTATGGAAATGTGAGATGGAATTTTCAAGGGAACCCACCTGGGCACCTCAAGAGGGTTAAGGTAGGTTGGCGCAAACCTACCTAAAGGATTGGCACGGAGTCTCGGCATCGCCCGAGCTCCGCTGTCATCTAAGGGAAGCGATAAGCGACAACCTAAGCGGCAGATACGCCGATGGTGCTTATGCAATAGGCAAAGGCGGGGTTGTGAGTGGCCGGCAGACACGGCAGGCAAGGGCAGACAAGGGCAGACGTGTTATTCAACCATTACACTGCTATTACGCGACGTTTTGGCTTATTAAAGGCGCTGGAACATTTCAGCTGCGGAAGTATGCCAAGCCAGAGGTAACCACCGAAGCCAAGCCTCGGGAGTCGGCGCAGAGACAAACAATTGTTCCTCTCTTCTCTTCTCTTCCTCTTCTCTCCTTCGATCGGGTCCTTTGTCTAGTGTCCACTGACAACCTCATCACGGCTACGGCGCGTCTCGGCCCCAACTTAGCTCGTTGATCAGATAGTCATTCACTTGCTCTATCTCCAGGTAACCATCGAATATCGATCGCATTGCTTGTCGTCCGCGCCTCGCATTGTACACTCCATTCTCCGCAACGTCGCTTCGCCCCACCGGCCTGCGACACCTCTCCCACGAATCGGGCTATACAGTACGTACCCTAGTTATTACATGAGATTCGGGCAGGCCTTCCATATGCAGTAACTGGGAAATATGCAGTAGCTAGAAAGCACGTGACCGGACCTACACCCTGCCAGCCAGCTCTCTGTCCTACCAAGAATAGGTGCGCGCGGGAGCAGGGTGCCAGCGACGGGAAAAAGAAAGGGTGCGGCGGCGTTGTCGACGATATGCGAATAAGAAAAAGACGAAGGTAAGATATGCGACCGGTGAAGGGCTAAAACCTGGCCTGCCAAAGGCTAACCAGGCCCTGCACAGGCCTAAAATATTAGTCTTCCGCACCAAAAACTAACCCCTGCAACTGCATATTTTCAAAAAGTGTATGTAATAAGCACTTTATGCGGTATCTGGTGTTTTGCCCATACAAAAAGATTCGGGCGGCCAAAAATATGCAGTATCTCTGCAATATGCAGTATATGGTGTATGCAGTAACTAGGGTATGTACTGTAGCAGTGCTACGGCCTTGCTGAGAGACCCTGCCAGCGCCGTTTCTTGGGTCCGCCACCTTCTCGACATCGTACGGTACGGCGCACATACACGCTGGGCACACGGGCACACGGCCGCTCGCATCGAACCACCATGACGGCGCGCGCTTCTGCTTCCCAGCCTTGCCTGGCTTGGGCATCTAGTCTCCGTCTCACTACTCCCTTGACGCTATTACTGCTCTCGACCGCACTCCCGATGGCTTCCGCACACGACCACGACTCTTCGCGTATCGAAGAAGGCGACACTATCTCTGCCGACCCCATTGTATGTTATTCCAAGTCTGTGACCCGGAAAGGGGTGCTTCGGTTTCCGTCCGAGACTTCCGGGTGCTGATGGATTGAACTACACAGGACACAACGCTATGGATTCACATATTCATACAGATGACCGCCTGGGGCGTCATTTTCCCCTTGGGAATGGTGCTCGGAGTGAGTAATCTTCTTGCGCGTAGCCCGAGTGGGCTATTTCTGACCATTGGAAACAGATTGTCAAGAGTCGATGGCATGTTCCTCTCCAAGCCACCGGCACCGTGCTCGCCATCCTCGGATACGCCCTCGGCCACATGCACGGCGGACGCGAGTTCCGACATGAAAACGTTCACGCCGCATTCGCCTCGCCACTCTCCTTCCTGCTCTTCGTCCAGATCCTTCTGGGTATCTACCTGAAGCTACACCTTGAAAGGGGAATCCACGGCAGGATCAGAAAATACATCAAGATGGGCCACGGAATCATCGGGAAAGCCATGCCGGTTCTGTCCTGGACGCAGATGATTTTTGGTGGCATCACCGCCCTCGGTTTCTGTCAAGGCGAACATGTCGGCCAGTGCTTGGCCCATTTCATCATGGGCGGCGCTTTCATCGCATACGCCATCCTGCTGACTATTCTGCTTCTGGTCGGACAGCTGTGGCTCAAGCGCACCGGACGATCTCAAGAGTTCTTCGACAGCGCCGTCATTGCAGCTTGGGGTTGTGTCAACACTTTCACCGAACACCGCTGGGGCACGGAATGGGTCAAGAATGATTGGCAGCACACGACTATGGGCATCATCTGGTGGTGCGCCGGATTGGCTGGGGTTTGGCTTAGCAAAGACCGGGATGGCCGACCGCAACGCAACTTCATTCCTGGCTTCGTCATCCTGATCACTGGCTGGGCCATGAGTGCTCATCCTCAAGAGCTGATGATCAGCGCCGAGACGCACAAGATGTTCGGTTACACTCTGATGGCTGCCGGTCTCACTCGTATTATCGAAGTCTCCTTCGTCCTTCGGGACCGCGTGGGCTTGTCATCCGACGGCAGGCAAACTCAGAGCTTCCAATTCATTCCAGTCTTCGTAAGTTTAGGTCTGATCTATATCGCTCATACACAATGCTAACTCTCCGCAAGCTCCTGTACGCCTCCGGGTTTCTGTTTATGGGCGCCACCGAGGAACAGATGGCTCTCGTCGCCGGCTCTGGCATCGATCACGTCGCCTATATCCTCATTCTCTACTCGCTGTCTTTCTTGCTTTTCTTGTTCGTCAACATGCTTATCAACATCTATGACCGAAATACGCCGGACGATGTTGCCAGCAAGGAGTCCGCCAACGGCCGTCTCGGGCCGCGATTGAACGGAAATGTACCGCTACGCGACGCCCAGGAATTCGAGTTGGAAGGCTTGATGAGCGATGATGAGGACGACCACGCCAGGAGACGCGCTCGAGATGACGAAGACGGCCTTAACAGCCCCAGTACGGTGGGGAAGAACAGCGATAACGTCGCGCACTGAAGAGATCCATTGGCTGGTATTGAGTTGCGAAATACCCTTTGTGTTGGCAGTGTATGATCACGGCCACTATTGCATACCTAGAAGGTTAACGGCGTTTGGTCCCTGGCGCCAGGCTGTCATTTCATATTGAAGTCATCTACAGGCGCCGACACATACAGTGATGGCTAGAACAAGCCACACGCCCGGGTTTTGCAAAGGCATGTCCTCCTGCGATCCCACCTTGTGTATTTATAGAAGAGAAAATACGACATGGACATCAACTCGGCTAGGGCCTCAATTCCGCCCTACGGTGCCTGCACATCCATCCATCCATGCATCCATTCCTCACCTCACCACCATCCCGAATTCATCAACCCGTGACGTTGAAGTAAATAGCAGCAACCGGATCCTCCAGCCCGGCGGCCTCGATGAAGGCGGGCACATCAAAGCCCAACTTCTGGCTCTGCAGCATGGTGTTGGCGGCGGCGGGGATCTGCCAGGCGGCCCCGCCCGGCTGCGCCCACAGCAGGTTGGTGTACCGGTGCGGGTGCGGCGGCGACTCGGCGGGCGGCGCCGGCGCGAAGTAGGCCACCGGCCCGCGCGCGGTGGTGGTGAGGGCGCCGCCGGTCGAGGAAGAGGAAGAGGAAGAGGCGGTGGTGAAATCCCGCAGCACGGTGTGCAGGTACGTGCGTGGTTGCCCGGCTTTGGGGTTCGCTAGGTTCGAGGAGCTGGGGGGTGGTTAGTGGGTGGGATGGGAGGGGAAAGGGGGGAAGAGGGGAAGGGGAAAGGGAAAGGGAAAGGGGAGAGACTGAGGAAAAGAGGGAAAGGGGGAGGAGAGGCTTGCGCGTCGAGGTCTACAGCGTGTGAACGTCGTCAGTCAGCCTGATACGATGAAGAGGAGGAGGGAGGAGGGAGGAGGGGAATATAGAAAGGAGGAGGGGATTATAGAAAAGAAAGGAAGGGAATCAGCCGGGACAAAACAGAACAGAACAGAACACACCGATCATCATCCACAGGTACACGGCGTCGGCCGCGGCGTCCGCCAGCGCGATCGCCGGCTGCCGCCCCGTCTCCGCCTTCGTCAGCGCCTGGCCCGGCGTCTCCACCGCCTTGCTCCCGAAGGTCACCGAGAGCTTCGCCTCCACGGCCGGCGTGAAGCCCGTGGGGGTTTGTGCCGAGGTCGCCATCGCGAGGGACAGCGCGGTGAGGAGGTGCGAGGTCTTCATGGTGTCGGTCTGTCTGTCTGTCTGTCTGGTCGAAGGCTGGCTGGCTGGCTTTGTCGTCGAGGAGGTCTGCTTCGCCTCTGGTGGGGAGGTCTACCGTAAATATGAGGCCTTGCTGCTGCGGGCTGTACGACATACCTACATACCTACGTCCGCAAATAGATAGATGGATAGATGGATGGATGGATGACGAGCCGGCAATCTAGAACCAGACCAATACCGGCCATCCCTGAAGAGCGCCCAGGTATACGAGGTTCGTTGGCTAAATAGCTCCGCTTGCCGCTTCGAGCATCGACGTCTCCC
The DNA here is from genome assembly GCA_022376655.1 of Xylariomycetidae sp. FL0641. NCBI lineage: Eukaryota > Fungi > Ascomycota > Sordariomycetes > Xylariomycetidae sp. FL0641. The sequence continues at coordinate 42,097 of JAJJKE010000136.1, read as the reverse complement.
GCGTGCCGGCTTGGCGAATGAGCGCTGTGAATGGGTGGCGAGTTCGCCCCCGCTGGAGCATGGCAGTTCGTGGGGAGGCAGGGACGGCGCAGAGATAGAGCTAAGACTCGACTTCATATCTGCGCTGTGTGGTGTGTGAGTGTAAATGCTGTATACACTGCTGGTCCCCAGTCTAGGGGTATGCTTAGGTAGGTATGGGGACGTTTACGTATGCAACTACCTCGCGAGCCGTGCTATTGCGTCCTGATCCTGGTTCTCGAGAACGACGTAAGAATGCCAGGAGAAGCATGGTATTGTTGTCTTGGGAGTAACTGGGAGAATGGAAGTATGCCCGCATAGTCATTCAGGGGGGTCGCAACGGCCACCACACGTGCTGTAAATGACCTCGAAGCATTGCCTACCTAGAAACAGTGCTGTTGCTACATATTCCATGTGTGTTCTTCAAGGCTCAGTTACAGCATTTTTTCAACCACCCTACGATGAAGTCGATAAATCACCCTTCCACTCAGCGACCAAGATCCATAGGTCCGAACCAGCCGGCTGCTTTCCCCCCTGGAATTGGAACCGGGAATCCGCCATCTCAAACAGCTTCTCCCAGTCCCCGAGTTCCCGCTCGCGGGAATTCGTGATTTCCTTCATGGTGAGGTCGGTGCTCCTGGATTGAAGTTACTCAGTGTTGATCATGCCTGGACACCCGGATCTCATGCAAGGTTTGGATGTTACGCTTGGGGGCCGGACCGTGACTCGGGGGGGGTAGGTACCACTTGACACCTGGTCAACCCAAGGGATAGAGCGGGTCGACGTACCTGATACGATATTCCTGCCACCTGGACAAGCTGCCCGGCTCCGGCAAGACGGAGTCGTTGACGAGGACCCGCGCCCCGGGCTTGAGGGCCGGTATCAGGCCCCGCAAGATCCGGACGCAGTACTTGTCGGACCAGTTGTGGAAGATCCAGCGGAACAGATACACGTCGGCGCCGCGCACGGGCTGCGGCGTCAGGAAGTCGTGGACGGCGAAGGTGATGCGCTCGCGAATCGCTGCGTCAAGCGATGTGTCTTGCTGCGCGGCTGCGATTACCGGCGCGAGGTCCTGCACCACGAAGCGCAGAGTCGGATAGCGACGCGCGAGCTCGGCGCATACATGGCCTTGCGAGCCGCCGACCTAGGCAATCAACCCGGTCAGCGTTAGTGTAAGGTGGTATGATCTTGATCAGTGCCATATCCCACGTCGACGACGGTGCCGCCCCCGGGGATGTCGGCCCAGGGGAAGTTCTCCGCCACGTGCCGCAGCGCGAAGCCGGTGCTCTGCGTGAACGCCCGCATCGCATTCGCGAAGCGGCGCGCCCGCTCCGGGAACTGCGAGAACACCTCGTAGATGGGCTGGTCGGTGTGGTTGGCCAAGGAAAACCCCTAGCGTAGTTACACGTCGCGGTAAGCAGCAGCAGCAGCAGCAACAGGTCACGGGCAGCCATGAGCGACGAACGCACCGTCTCGGAGGGCTCCTGCGAGCCCGGGTACCTGGCGACGGCATTGCAGGTCTGCGCCGCCGCTTGCCACAGGTCGTCGGTGCTGGCGGCGACCCAGTCGCTCAGGGCCCGGTCCTCCGCCAGGAGCCGCGAGGCCGCGGTGTGCGCGACCACGCCGGGCCGCGGCTCGGCGAAGACGCGCTGCAGGGTGGCCAGGCGCAGGAACTGGCGGACGTCGGGCTCGCGGAGCCCCGACGCCGCGGCAATCTCCCGGAAAGTCGTGGTCTGCCCGACAGGGAAGGTATGGGCTAGGCGGAAGCGCACGATGGCCTGCTGGCCCAGGAGCGCGTTGTGCTGGCAAGGAATACACGGGTCAGCGAACGTAAAATACGGTAGGTACCTTAGGTAAGGAACGGACGCGCGGCGCGCGGAAGGGGGGGGGAATGGGAGGGGGGGACGCGGACGCAAACGCAAACGCACGCGCTGGCTCATCAGGTAGTCGCGCGGGCCGAGCACCAGGCACCGCAGGTCTTCGGTGTCGTCTACGATGGCGCGGCGCGCGGCCTCGATCTCGGGCTCGTCGTCCGGCGGGACTTGCGATTCGAGGGGCCCGTCGACGGCGAAGGACGGTGGCGGGAGACCTCGCGATTCGAGGAAGGCGTGCAGTTTGCTCGTGTTGGAGGCGATGCGGGTGGCTAGCTCGACGATGTCGGACGACATGGTGGTTGTGAGGAGGTGGTGGGCTAGTGCTATGTGAGATGGTCGGGTTCTGGGTAGGTACCGTACTTAGGTATTCACGAGTGTAGGAGGGCTTGCCTGGCGTGGTGCGTGATACCAAGACATACTGGAGAAATGTATGTTGGTGGCCAGAGCAGGATGGTTGGCGATAAGGCACGGTTGAGATGCAAGGGACCAACGGCGTGGGGCCATTGTAACCCCCCTCATAGCAGTGCGTCTATCACCAGATGGTGTTGAGGTAGTACGTGGAAGCAAGCTTACTCCTTCACTCGAGAGCCTTACCTCACGTGTAGGGACTATGCACGGTATAGGCGAAGAACAAGCTGCAGATCCCTTGTATATTGGTCACATCTGTGTAGAAAGTCCGATACAAACATCTACATATCCAGATAATGTACCCCACCATGGCTCATCAACACGGTTAACTAGATCAAGCTACCTCAACACGATCACGTATGACCGTGTTATTAAAAGCACTCACATCGTGCCTGTAGAGCTGTTTCGACGCCGCCTCCGCACCCTCACCCGCGTCGAGCAGTCCCAGAAAAGTAAAGGTCTGCTGCGTCTGCCCGCATCCCGTGCTATAGCTATTATCCCCTGGGCTGAAGTACTGAGCAGTGCCATCGCGCTGCGTCTGGAGGCGCGAACCCGCAAAGCCCGCGTTGACCCTCGGGCTGGCGAGGAAGGGTTCCAGGCCGCTGGGGAAGACGGAGGCGCCGCGGATCTCCAGGTCCAGGCCCTGGTCCAGCTCCGCCCACAGGGTCAGGTCGTCGTCGGCGCCATACGTCGCCGTGCTGTTGCTGTAGAGCGGGTAGCTGTATACCGTAGAGAATGAGCTGCCCAGGCCGCTGGCCGAGTCCTTGCCGGAGATGTTGAACGTGTTGAGGTTGTTGTAGCCGAAGCCGGTCACGCCGCCGATGTTGGAGTACGACAGCGATTGCGACCACGTTGCTGTGCCTTCTTGGTGCTGTGTCTTGACGTACGAGTCGATCGAAAGCGACCGGGAGACGGCGATGTTGTACCGGATCGTTTCGTTGGCGCCCGTCGAGTTCTGCGTAATGGTCTGGGAGAACGAGATCGTCGGGTCGGCGGTGGCCATTGCACCCATAGTTCCCGTCGTGATAGAATCCTCGTCGTCGTCGAGCCATAGGAATACCTTCCCGGTCACATACCACTCTTCGCCCGTGGTGTTGGATAGGGAAGCACTAGATGAGCCATCGTCATCCAGACCCACGATGCGTATCGTGAAGGTGTGCTCATTTCCATCGCACAGGAGGGGCAGCCACGGCGAAATGTCGATCTGCTGCTCCAAAATGTCAAAGGCTTCGGTGCCTACAATCGGTCGATTCAGTTGGGGTACGACGCCGCCAGCTATACATTTGGGTCAGTAAGCCTTGCTCTCATCGCCGAGTAACATGCCATGCAACTCATCAACCCGAATCACGTACTGTAGATTACTGGGTAAGGCCAGACAACTCCGGCAAGCTGCCCATCAACCAACACCTGGACTTCTCGGAAGGGCGAGTAGCCCGGATAGGTACCGTATTCGGCCTCGAAGGTATTGATAGCACTCTGAGGAACGTTGCTCCACCAGAACTCCTCGTTGCCCTGGCCTTTGACATCCACAGTGAACACGGCGCGGTTGGCGTTTCTTGGGAAGCTGACCGTGCTCGTGGCATTCTGATCCGGATACACGAACTGACTTGGTTCGCCAGCCGAGCCGAGGCGCTGCGATATCGGAATGATCATGTCGGCGGGCGGGGGATCACCAAGTGCCACTGGGCTCTTGAAGAAAGTGGCCGTCAAGGTGGTGTTAAGGATGCCGGTGTACGTATCGTCGACGATGTTCTCGAGATCAAAAATGATCGTCTGCGGTGACTTCCATAGCGACGCGTATGCCGTCATGTCCTTGAGCCACTCCCAACGGATGCCGTAGGAGGTTGGCTCTGCAGTCGAGGTTCGCCATACCTCCGTGTCTCCTAGGTACATGGTACCCGTCCGGTCATACTGGCGACCCTTGACCAGTGTGGTGAAGTTCATGACCACGCGATCGAAATCGCAATCCGGAGGCGTGTAGTTGCCTGGTCATGTCAGCTTGGTCTCACTTCGCCCGCTTCTTCCTGGACTTACCAACAAAAGGAGCACCATAGCTATTCGAGAACATGTATTCCATCAGCGTCACCGTGCAAGCTGGAGACTCGATGCCTGTCCCATTGGACACCGGCATCTCTCCAGCTCTCGGTGGCCGAGTGAGGTCGCGGCGCGTGATCCCGTGAGGGGTCAGCACCGGCTCCGCAACTTGGAAGCATTCCAACGGCGGTGTTGTCGCGGCCGGGGGCGCACTTGATGTCGACGTCGCGTTGAGGCCTATTGCATTCGTGCGAAGGTTGGTCAAGGGACGCAGCGGACCGCCGTCTCTTCGGACTGCCTTTTGCCACCGGTATCTCAGGTCTGACTGTCCCCAGGCAAACCCTACGAAGAGGGCTGCCCATACCGAGGATAGCTTCATCGTAGCGAGACCGACAAAAAGTGCAAAGTACCTACGCACGTCCGCGGAGAAGAGAAGCAAGTTTTCCGAAGAAGCACGACATCTTCGTCATATAACACTGCATTGACGGTCCGGCATCGAGGTTGCATCACCGGTAGATTAATTGATAAGGGCGAGCGCATTCACCTGCAGGGGAACCAACCCAGAACAGAAGCTGGCTAACCGGGGTCGTGGCGACGTGGCCAGGATACTGTATCTTAACTCCGAGACCAACGCCTCTCAGTAAAGAATAAATGGTCCGGATCTTGTTTTAAGTCTTCCGCCAAGGGCTTTCTCGTCGAATCTGCAGTAAGTTGCCTGTCGCATTTCCATCGTGCCCTTCGTGCGAGCCCTGTGAATGAATCGCAACTGGAGCACTGGCAGCCGATCTTGCGATCTTGCGATAACGGCTGAATATACCACCAGGCCAGTCTACACCAGTGTACGACTTTCTGTTTTCACCTTACCCGACGCAATGTCGCCAGCCATGTCTCCTCTATACGCCATGAGGTGGTGGACGTAAACCTGTCCCACGTAAACCAGATCACGCGCATCTTCTCCTTCATACTTGGTCTTGACCTCGCTGTCACGGCGAGCCGGGTCGTTGAAGTGAACGGACGGGCTTCGTACCGCAATCGGCACTTGACAACCTAGAACGACACGGATCTCGTCGTCGATCCGGAGCCCTTGAGGTCCCAGGCCGAACCGTCCGCATTTGGTGATGAAGAGCTGTCGCCCGGTGCATACTGCCTCACGCAGGGACAAGATAGCCTGTGCGGAATCCAACGGGTCGCTCGATTTTCCAGCCGTCAGCGTGAGATTGAAGGTCTCCTCAAAGTCTGCGGGATGAGATTCCGGTTTCGAGGCATTGCGAACACCAGCTCGCTTCTGATGGTCGGTCCACGCCAGTTGCCGCCATGTTTCAAAGACCGTGTCTTTGGACAAGACACCATCCAGGGAAGAGCGCATGCTCGATAATCGCCCTTTGAGAACATCCGTCATGTCTTCCCTCAGAAGCGCGGACGAAGGGTTGTATACAGACCCTATCTTGGCCACCCTAAGGCGCGCATGGGGCAGTATCGTGATTGGTAACTTGTAATCACACCCCGCGCCGTCGATATTTATTTCGGGCTCATTGGGAAGTGGAAGATTCCCTGCTGCGGCATAATACCCAAGGTCTTCGTCTTCTGGAAGCCCGGTCCAGAGTGGCCGCAGTCCGATCCCTTCTGCGACAGCGGTCTCGTTCATGAGAGCCGGACACCAACTGGGAACGTACAGTTCTTTCGTCACGCTTGTGGGATAAAGAGGATCACGTTGCCTTACGCACTCAGCCAAGGCCAGCACCGACAATGATCGACTCCGACGAATGTGTTCTTTCGCGAATTCAATGGTGAGCTGTGACGGATGCTTGACGTAGTCGGGTTGGCGGATCAAAGGCCGGTTGACCAGACCTTGAAGAGCAAACACCTTGTCTCGTGGGTCAGTCGCATGTCTTACGCGGAAATCGAATACCAGCGAAAGTAAGATGTCTTGAGAGGAGTCCTGGACCAAGTCGCCTTCCTTCGATCTGCTGCCATGGCTGGAGGTTGCTTCGATCTTATCACCGACTTTCCGATTACGACTGTCCTCAATGGTTTGAAACTCTTCAAAATGTATCCCATTCCGATCCGGCAAGAAGCAGGGATGCAGACGTACTCGGCGGACAAGGTGGCAGAAAGCATCCCAGCCCAGTTCATACTGGCCGCAGAGGATGACTGCTTCGCGCGCCAATACGAGCTCTTGGATAACCCAGACTCTGGTCCACCAATGCCGTTCCAAGAGGCGGGAAACTACACGAGTAGCACCGTAATGGATCGTGTGAGCCTCAATTCCGGTCCGCAGGATCTGGTCCAAGCCGAATGGAGCGTCATCCTCAAGCCAGATGATGACTCTCTCTGCCTTGGAATACACATCTCTCATCAGAGTGACCTGTGAAGCTCGCTCTGCATAGTCGGTTTGATTCATACATATTGCATCGATCCAGACAGTCCTGACTTGTTGGGCTCGACGAATGCGAACGAGTGCTTGGTGAAGCGAGGGAGAAACTTGGAAAGGCTTTCCATCAACCGTGATAGTGTTAACGTCAGACAAATAGCTACCCCAAACATACGATAGTGCCTCGTAAGTTGGCACGTGGTTCTGCAAGAGATTTGCCGTCCGAAGTACACATTTCACAGGCTGACTCGGTAATCCCGGTAATATTTGCAGAAGCCGGATGGTCCCCAGAGGATAAGTCCCTGCACCATTGGCACCTAGCAAGCGAGTTTCGCCGTACACGCCAGCGTTGCTTTGCTGCCTCGCTGATAGTTCTGAAGTATCCATCTCTCTCGAAGCATCACACCCAGCCTTGTAGGCCCAATAGATGCGTTTCAGGATTGAGATGGGTTCCGAAAGCAGATGCTCCGGAAAGAGGGTAAGTACAGACCCCATTGTCACGGAGCGCGAGAGATATTGCGCTGACGCAGCCGACACCATGGTGATAACTCTCTTGGCGGATTTCCAGGGTCTGATCAGGTGTTTTCTAGCTCTGATGAGCATCAAGGCCGCGGTGTCTGCTACTGGACTGTTCAGAACTGGCCAAAGTACGGCGAGAATGACAGATTGGTCCGTGATTCGGCGTGGCAAGAAGCTCGCCGACCGGTTTAGAGACCGGGTTAGAGCGGATGCGAATCGATACAACACCACAAAAGCGCTTAAGAACCTGGCTGTAGTACCAGGAATGGAGGATTGAATACCATCCAATGCCATTTGTAGTATGCGAAGGGGAAGGAAGAGAAGAAAAGAAACCGTCTTCAACAGAACGAGGGGTATGATCCAAGGTACGCCGAAAAAAGTAATGCCGACAGTGAAAATGACGGCGTCGGCCACGGTCTGGATCTGAGTTGATTTGACGGCCATGAATTTGGCACAGCGGTTCAGCCATGACGAATCCGAGGTAGTGGCCACGACCAGGGACGAGAGGACGTAGAAAACCAGACAGCATGTGCTTAGAATGGGAGCTGGGGGGCAGCATTCGGACTTAGCATACTGTTCCATGAGCTGGAGGACACAAGACGAAGACTACGCACCTGAGAACATGAGCCATAGGCAGAACCAGAAGAGGGGGAGCAAGGCCAGCAGCAGCAAAAGAAGGAAGAGGCTGCCTCTCACCTTGTCCAGGTATACGCCGATGACCTCGCCTGGCATCGTCAAGTGATTTGGAGCGGGTGTACTGTATGTTAACCTTTGCTGTTGCGACGACGGCCTGTCAGAGTGCAGAACAGAAACGAACCATGAAGTACTGGTTTTTGAAACTTGGGCTGAGGGTCCTCGTGGTGATACCTAACCTACTGCAAGGAGGTAAGGTAGGTACCTATTGGTCCAGCCACCACTATCCTTTATTAGTGGCCGACACCACCCATCCCCGCCTCTATTCTCAGCCGCAATTGCAGGGCTGGTTAGTACCTACAGTGGTTACCCTAGTTACTGCATACACCCCATACTGCATAAACCAGGGTTACTGCATATTTATTTAGGTCCCGAATCTTTTTGTATGGGAAATTTGCCAGAAACTGCATAAACTGCATACTGCATACACTTTTTGAATATATGCAGTTGCAGGGGTTAGTTTTTGGTGTAGCGGACCGTTTGCCCCTTGATTTTTTATCGTCAATTCGGCCCCAACAGCGCCCCAACCACTGCAACTGCCCTAATCTATTGTTTCTAGGGCACCCAAGCCGGCCCCTACACCTTCCAAAACACTGTTTTTGCACCTTTCTTTGAACGGCCTAGGCCAGCCAAACCTAACCTCCAACAACAACGCCGCCGCCCCCCCTATCTCCAACCTCCGTTACCAACCAACCAACAACAACAACGAAATGCCTCCCCAGCAAGCGAATCGAGCCTCCATTGAACAGCGCGCTGCGTTACGCCGCTATTTCGAATCTACACGCCCTAAGCCGTCTCAAGCGAGGTGCATAGAATGGTTCCAGCGCACATATGGCTTCCCTTTGACACAGTCCCAAGTCTCTCGTTACCTCTCTGCCAACAACCTCCCAACTATCTCCAAGGACTCCCCCGGTTTACAGCAGCGTCGCGTTTCGCAGGCACAATGGCCTGTGCTTGAGACACTGCTGAAACGATGGCAAATTGGGATGGAGGTGCGCGGGCTTGCCACTTCCAGAGAGGTGTTGATGCACAAGGCGCAAGAAATCTGGCTTCAACACCCGCAAGCACGCAACAACCTCCCTCCCGTCAACCCTCCCGCCTTCGGCCGCAAGTGGGTGTCCCTATTCCAAAACCGGTATCATATCAAGCACCGGGTTATGTATGGGGAGCGCTCCTCTGCCGAAGACGCTCTCCATTTGCCCGCAACCAAGGCCAAGATGGAGCAGCTTCGGAGGTTAGTAGCTGAGACTCCTGTTGGCAACCGCTACAATATGGATCAAACTGGTCTATATTGGCGAAGGACCGCCTCCTCCGGCCTTGCTACCGAACAGCGCCCTGGCCGCAAGTTGGATAAAACCCGGATATCTGTAGGGTGCACCAACAACGATACAGGCACAGACCGCTTCACTCTCTGGGTTGTTGGCAAGGCAGCCAACCCGCACGCTTTGCGCAACTTCAACTGGCAAGGGCACAACCTTGTATGGCGTCACAACAAGAAGGCATGGTTTACCGGCGTTATTATGGCAGAGTGGTTTCGATCCTTCTACAGCCATATTCAAAGGACCAAGCCCGGCCAGAAGGTGCTTCTTTTGCTTGACGGCTTTTCCTCCCATTACTGCGGTCTGGCTATGGCGCCCCCTCCCAGCAATATCACCGTGGATTTCTTCCCCGCCAATGTGACTTCAGTCTATCAACCATGCGATATGGGTATCATTCGCACTTTCAAGGCATACTATAGGAGGTCGTTTCTGGTCTGGACTTGCAAGCTATTGGATACAGACCCTACTGCTGACCCTACCGATGCTATGCACCTACGAATTACGATGGCGTGGGTTGCTGAGCACTACTACAACACCTTGGAGGCGTCGACTATACACAATTGCTGGCGCAAATCAACACTGCTTGGGGAGGAGATACAGACCCAAGGACCGTCACAACAGGTGCCAAGGGACCTACAGGAGCTGTATAGCAAGGCTACAGCCCACGTCAAAGACCGAATGTCAATTGACCAATTCTTGAACCCGGAAGACGAAAACCTCCCCCCTGGCGAGCCCACAACTAGCGAGGGAGTGCTTGAACAGGTTATTGACGACTATTTCAAGGAAGCAGACTGCAGGGATGCCGAAGAAATAGATCACGAGAAACACCAGAAGCTACCGGAGGTCATATCTCCAAAAGAAGGGTTGGTTGGCTTGATGAACTTGCTGTCACTAGCGGAGGTCAACGAGACCTTTGATAGCAAAGACCTAGCCTCGCTTCGGAAGATGCGAAGCTCCTTGAGCAGTGCTATCGCCAGCAACGCAGAACAGGCAGATTTGACCAAGTGGTTCAAACCGCAGTAAATACAAGGCCAGAACCCTCCCTCCACGTCTTCTCCGTTCCCCGTTGCTGGGAAGTCCACCGCTTGCCAAGCTTCGTGATTGTGACCTTGGCCACCCCTTGTTGTACCAGAGCCTCCACGAGAGGACGGCTCTTTTCCCGAATCCACCCATAATGGACTCCTTTTGCAGTCAAAGCGATGCCCAGTGGCTTGCTAGGGTCGGAAGGGCGGCGCAGAACTAGGTCATAGGTGGCCTGGGGCTCGAAAGAAGCAGATTCGGGGCCTTCGGGACCATAGTCTGGAGTCACGCCTGCAGCCAGTTAGCAACTGCAACACCAGAAAAACCCGCGAAGCAGGTCAAAAGAGCGGTTTTTGAGCTTCACATACAGACGAGAGAGACAGTCAACTGTTGTTGGGCGGCCATAGTGCTGCTATTGTTGTGGTGAAAAGCTTCATTTCACGGCAAAATTGTATGGGTGGCGCAGCTGGCCCATACCGTGTGCGGTCACGTGTTTTCCAGAAACTGCATAGATTCTAGAAACTGCATATTGGAGGCCTGCCCGAATCATATGCAGTATCTAGGGTAACCACTGTAGGTGATAAGCCACCTACGTATCCCACCTACCGGCTGCAGCGACATCATCGACTCGTCTTAGCCAGCCAACCTAGTCCTTCCTTTAAACCTCAGGGCGCAACCCGGAGTCTCCTTCTAACCTGTTAACCTCCCACAATGCCCTCCCTGGACCCAACCCGCGTCTCCGCCATCAGCGACCCCAGCAGCGGCGCGCTCCCCAGCCTCGGCACGCTGCACGCCTTCCTGCGGGCGCGGATCCCGCCCCGCGCCCGCGACGTGCCCTTCCTGTACCACGCGCCGCGGCCCTCCGCCCCCGTCCCCTCCCCTTCCTCGCACGTGGTCCTGGCCATAACGCCGACGACGCCGGGGTTCTACGCGTCGCTGTCCTCGTCCTCGTCCTCGGCGGCGTTCCTGCACCGGCCCTGGTCCTTGGACCGCCGCCGCGTGCCCCGCCGCGCCGCCGTGCTCGCCTCCCACACCGGCTTCGACGCGGCCCTGACCGTGGGCCACAACCCCGTGCTGGCGGCGCGCTTGGGCGTAGTGGTAAGTGCCGACCGCGGCGTGGTGGTGGTGCGGGGCTACAAGGGCGACCCGGACCGCGAGATCGGCGTGGTGGGGCCCCTGGCGGCGCCGGCGCCGCGGCGCCAGGTGCTGGCGGCCGTGGTGAGGGAGTTCGGGGCGCCGCTGGAGCGCGCGGTCGGCTTCGACGCGCCGGATGCTGCTGATGATGATGAAGGAGGCACGGGGCCGGAGACCATGATCGAAGTGGTCGCGATCATGAACGCCTTCCGCCCCGACGAGGTCGAGCGCGTCGCGAAGGCGGCCGCGCAGGCGCTGCGGGACCCGTCCAACACCACCACCTCCGAGGAGGAGGGGGAGGAGGAGCGCGACGACGACGACGACGACGACGACGACTCCTGCTGCCGCAATGTGCTGTACCTGACGGGCGCGGTCCGCGAGCCGGGCCTGCAGGCGGCGCGGGACAGGCAGATGGCGGTCGTCTGCGTCGGGCATCGCGTCTGCGAGGAGTGGGGCATTCGCTACCTGGGCGAGCTGCTGAAGCAGACCTGGCCGGCCATGCGCGTCGACGTGGTCCTGGAGGACGAAAAGGCCGCGCCGGGTGCTGCGGGGCGCGAGAGCGAGGTGCCGGCCTCTGGCTGATTGCCGAGTAATGAATAGTTCGTAATGGCTTCCGCTTGGCTCGCTTGGGTGAGGATCTTTCTACCCAGCGCCGGCGTCCGGAACGGTGTCGAGGTCCGACGTCGGACGTCTTCGTCGCGTTCTCGTGGTCTTGGATATCGGTGCCGGCGTGTTCCCGCATGCGTTTCGAAGGGACTGTGCACGTTAGCACGAACGTCCCCGGCCACATGCATGCCCCTTTCCTGAGCCAGCTATAAAATCTGCACCGCACGATGTGCCTTGGCTCTTGGTACAGCGTCACTTTGGTCACGTCAAATCATCGGAACCGGCCGGCTGGACGTACATTTCGTCTTTGGGTATTAGTAAATATTGCTACGGTACGAGCAATATCTAAACATAGGGTATATTCGCTGAAACGCTCATCAAGTTGGGAATCCCTCGTCGCATGCATCAACCGCAACACATAGTGGTCTCAATAACATCGTCGTCCTTTGGCGGCGGCGTCTCATTGCTGCTGTCCGCAATGGTGGCGTGTAGGACCATCCAGTCGCAGGCGAACTTGCCGACGCCGGCTCCCAGGATAATAGAGATGATGATGTAGCCGTTGAAGGACATGGCCGTCAGCATGACGATGTAGGCGACGCCGAAGGAGACGGCGTGGACGACGGAGCGGATCAGCTGTTGCAGCGGCGAAGCTCGGAAGGTGACCTTGTGCGGCGCGGCGGGCACCTCGTTGCACGCCGGGGCTTTCGGCGGCGGGCTCTGGCAGGCGACGTGCTGCTTGAACCGGCGCAGGAGGAAGTTGTCGTATTCCTTGCCGAGGCGTCGGAGGAACTCGAGAAGGATGACCATGAGGAAGACGCCGATGCAGGATGCCGCCATCATCCCGTCATTCTCGACCTTCCAGGACTCGGCCAGGAAACACGTGCCATTGGTGTTCCAGTTCCAGAACATCTGCATACCTGGTTAGCACGATTCGGTCCACTGGCTCGGCGGGTGCGTATCAGGCCTGGGCACATACCGATGACGAGCAGGTCGAGCTCATGTCCATGTTCATGTCCATGTCCATTTTGCCTAATAAGGGGTTGCACCAAGGTCAGGCCGGCTTGGCTGGCAGTGGATATTCGGAGGTTGCGAATTGCGAGCAAGACAGGATTGCCAATGGAATGGATGGCAGAGGGACTGGCTGCAGCTGGTCTTTAACTCGTTCGTCGACTGCCCCGAGGCTGGTTGGACCCTGAACGGAGATATGTATCATGTGATTGGAGACACCTTGGTGGCTGGATGGTTCGAACCCTCTATCCGCCTCACCGCAATACACTTTCACCACGGAGTAACTACCTAGGTAGTGGCCGATGACGAGCAGTTAAGAGCGAGTTTGTGCGTTTGTGGGCATGCCGACGGATGTATGAGACTCTAGCGCCAAGGCACCTCCTCTTATAAAGGCCGTAAACTTGTAAACTTGCGACGAGTTGCCGTCGGTGAGAATCCACTCGGTGGAGAGGAGTGAGGAGAGCTGGATCAGCCGCTTCGGACGGGGAGACAACGGCGCGATGGCGCCAATGCAAAGAACGGCGGGGCCTGGGTCCTTTCCATAGGGCTCGATGGGCTGTGACTGGACCAGAACCCGGCCTTGCCAAGTCGACGTGGGCCGATAGGGTCCTCGAGAAACGTGCTCAATTGTTCTCAACGCCCGCTTCTTCGTGTTCGCCGTCGGACGTGCCACGGACCAAGATGGACCGCATCTCGTCTCCAGTTGCCTGGAAGAACTTCCGAAGAGGGGGGGCTGATGACCAAGGGATTGCTTGCTGGGCCTGCTTGCCTGCTTGCCTGCTTGCCTGCCTCGAGCTGCTGTCTTTCGATGAGCAAGTTTCTAAAGCACCCAAGCGGTGGAATCCCCTCCGAAATGATGGCAACTGCGGGTCATCAGGAAGGGGAACCCGCGTGTCCGGCTGATCGGGAATCTTGAACCTAAATACTAAGCTGCCCCTATCGGACGATCAAGACGATTTGATCGACAGATCAGGCGAGCCTTATTCAACTTCTATAGGTATTGACCCTTCTCACCAATAAGGGGCATTTGGTTCCTTCTTCGCTATACCCAACCTTGTGGTTAAATCCCCTTGAAAAACTCAATCGATGAGAATCTCACAATAAGAACTCAATCATCCGGACCTAAGGTTCACCGGGACCTTTTCGAATTGCCGGCCGCGTCCGTTGGTTGTTCTTCTCTACACCATCGTCACGAGCAGAAGAACCCCTTCACGATGGAGGCTACCGAAGCACAGCCGCTGGCTGTTCGCCACATCCAGAACATGAGCGAGGCACAGGCGATGGAACCGCATTGGGGATATGTCGCCAGATCGATTCCTTGCACGAACGACCCAGGCTCCTGCGAATACTTGGATGTCGTCTACGCATCCCACGACCGCGGCATGCTGTACATCGGTATAATATGGGCCACCATCGCCGGTATCCTGTTCCTCTGGGCCATAGGGCGACGGGCCTGGCCATCGAGCAGCGGAGTGGCGCCCTTCCACCCGGAAGGCCACTCGGCGCAGTCGTCACCGGTGCGCCTGAGCCGAGCGATCGCGAGCTTCCTCCGCCAGAAACTCCTCCCGGAGACGCTGCGCCCGGTCTTCGGCCGGACCACGCGGCTGCAGGTGCTCATCCTGGCCGTCCTCAGCGGCTACCTGCTGCTCTGGAGCTTCGTCGGCATCGTGTACAAGACCTGGATCACGCCGGTCGAGGACTCGCCGGGACTGCATAACACGCGTTCGGGCATCGGCCCGTGGTCGGACCGCGTCGGCATCCTGGCCTACGGCCTCACCCCGCTCTCGGTCATGCTCAGCTCGCGCGAGTCCATCCTGTCGCTGCTCACCGGCGTGCCCTACCAGAGCTTCAACTTCCTGCACCGGTGGCTGGGCTACATCATCCTGGTGCAGGGCGCGCTGCACACCGTCGGGTGGTGCGTCGTGGAGCTGCGGCTCTACCAGCCGCAGCCGTCGACGGGCGCCGCGTGGATCGCCGAGACCTACATCGTCTGGGGCGTGGTGGCGATGGTGCTGATGCTGCTGCTCTTCGGGCTGAGCACGCCCTGGGCCGTCCGCCGCACCGGCTACGAGTTCTTCCGCAAGGCGCACTACCTCCTGGCCATGCTCTACATCGGCGCCTGCTGGGGCCACTGGTACCAGCTGCACTGCTTCCTGCTGCCGTCGCTGCTGCTCTGGTTCCTCGACCGTTTCGTGCGCCTCCTCCGCACCGGCCTCCTCCACTACCAGCACCGCCCCGACGGCGGCATGGGCTTCCGCGCCGCCCGCGCCGCCCTGACCCTCTTCCCCGACCCCGACAACGGCGACGTGGTGCGCCTGGACTTCGCGCAGCCCCAGGACGCCTGGCGGGTCGGCCAGCACTTCTACCTGTGCTTCGCCGAGTGCAGCGTCTGGCAGTCGCACCCCTTCACGCCGCTGAACCTGCCGCGGACGGACGGCGGCGGCCTCGTCGCCCACGCGTACATCCTGCGCGCCAAGAGCGGCGAGACCAAGAAGCTCGCGGAGCTGGCGCTGAAGAAGCTCTCGGCGACCTCGGAAGATGCCCAGGCCCCGACCACCCCCGTCGTCCTCACCGGCCCCTACGGCGACGCCATCACGCGGTCCCTCGAGCCCCACGCCAACGTCCTCTGCGTCGCCGGCGGCACCGGCATCACCTACGTCCTACCCGTGCTCCTGGACCTGCTCGCGCGCCCGCCCGTCCCCGACCGCAAGCTGCAGCTGGTGTGGGCGGTGCGGCGCGCCGCGGACATGGCGTGGGTGGCGCGGGAGCTCGAGGCGCTGCACGCGGGGTCGCGGACGCACGGGATCGCGGTGCACGTGTACGTGACGCGGGAGGCGAGCAGCAGGGAGGCGTCGCTGCGGCACGAGAAGACGGCGGGCACCGACGACGAGGAGGTCAAGGACCTCGGCTGCTGCGCGTCGTCCTCGGTGAAAAGTGACGACGGCTCCCTCGCCGTCCGCAAGATCGGCGGCCCCGGCTTCGACACCCACCCCGACCTCGGCGGCGTGGTGCGCGGCTTCGTCGGCGCCGCCGTGCGCGGGCCCACGCGCGTCTTCGCGTCCGGGCCCGGCGGCCTGGTCGGCGATCTGCGCGCCGTCGTGGCGGCGTGCAACGCGGGCGCTAGGGTGTGGCGCGGCGAGGAGCGCTTCGATGTCAGCTTGACGTGCGACGATCGGCTGGAGTGGTGAAGATACCTACCTAGAAACTTAGGTAGGGAAATAAGGGGGGGGGGAACGGAAAAGGTGTGCGTTTCGGAGCGAGAATACCCATTTGCATTTGCTTTTTACGGTACGGGCTATCTACCAACGTTGCATACCCCTACCAATGGATAAATAGATACGCCATGACATGAAACTCAGGTTACGTCTGCGTCGCTCTTGTGCTGTCTCTCTGTGGTTCGTACTGCTCCCAAATCGTCCATGGCGCTTGCGCCCTGGCTCCTGCGCCATGGCATCACGCCCCCTCCTCTCCATCCTCCCGCGCATCCTCCTCCGCAGCGACAGGGCCGCGCGCAGCCTCCTCGGCCGCCCAGGCGGCGATGTCGGCCCGGTTGGCGGACTGGACGAGGGCGTACTCGTGGCCGCGGAAGTTGGGGAGGATGAACTCGAGGGGCAGGGAAAAGCCGTGGGACTCGCGGGTGGGGGTCAAGGGGGCGCCGACGATCTGCTGCTGCTCCTCCTCCTCGTCGCGGAGGGCGAAGTGCAGGCGGGTCGCGAACTGGCGGGCCGACGGCACCGTGCGCCCCGGGGCGGCGTTGAAGCCGGGCCAGTCGCGCAGGGCCTGCGCCACCGCCCCGGAGCAGCGCTCCGCGTCGCCCGCCGCCACCGGGGGGTCCACCACCACCCGGTACGTGGGCACGAGCACGCGCGGCGACGTGGACGGGTCTCCTCCGCCGGCCGCCGGGAAGCAGTGCGGGAGGAACTCGATCGTGACGTCGATCAGGTGCGGGTTCATGCCCGCGCTCGAGATTCCCAGGCTGTGGTGCGCGACGTGCCGCAGCCACCGGATTATCGGGTCCCCGAACGTGCGGTACTCGCTCTGGCTCGGGAGGCGGCAGGGCGCCGTGGGGAAGTCGGGTTCGTTGTTGGCGGCCATGATGATGATGGTGATGCTTGCCGAAGTTCTGGTGAGTGATGGTCGTGCGCTGGGATCGGCTAGCGACTGATGGACGTTGTTGTGGGTTGCCGAAGCTGGTATTCTTCTCTGGTCTCGGTGTGCTTCGTGGTGGTGTTGTGTGCTGGTGGTGAGGTGTCGATGCTGTTCGGAATTGGTTCTTGCAGCGAGGCGCCCATGGCTCTATATACCAAAAGCCAGGCACGCCTATTCACTCGCGACCGCATCTCGGTTGGCTATTGGGCGCCTGGGTCCGGCATTGTTTCGCCTCCTGGGAATGGGGACCCTGAATCCGAAGCAGTCAATGGACTTCAGATCAATGGTGTGTCCATTGAATAGGCAGCCCGTGTTCGCGACGCATGGACAATACCCGATCGGATAGAATGGGGATAGTCCGTTACCAGTGACTCGAAAGGGGGCGTCGATTGCTGGGATATAGTGAATAGTGATTGCGTCGAATCTCTTTTGGCTCAGGAGGCTGTCGAATCGGTCGATGATGCTATATCATCAGTGGATTGTATGCCTCGAAGCCGCCATTCACCAGCAATGTGCTTCCTGCTTGAGAATGCCTCTGTCCTCATCGTAAGCCTATGCTGCTTAGCAACTTACGTCCTTGCGTCCGTGGTCGGTGCCTCCCCGGTGATTAGTTTATCAAAGAGGCGGCAGGTAGGTGTGATACGTGCTTCTGCTAGACTAAACAGTTGCCGACCTGGCGAGTATAGCAATCTTCCAAAGTCAAGGCTTGATGGAACACATCGGACTCGTTGCCTTGTATTTCATGAACAGGCTTGTGTAGTGGCCGTCAAGTGTGCTGGGCGTATTGACACCTTAGCCGGTCACGGGTCTTCGATTACGTACCTTGACTGAGTTCACATGGCCTTCAAGAGGTCGATTCTCAATAACAGTGTCTTTGGCATGCAGCCCAATTAATCAATTCTAGCGAGCACCGAGCTATCGCGAAGTTGCTTCCTGTCGTAACTTGACTGGCAGTACTTGCGAATGGCTGACTTGCATGTATCATCTGAACTCATCATTGGGATCTTTTCAAGGGGCCAGTACTCAGGTGGATGGGTCGCTCCAAGAATCAGCTCGGCGGTACTAATTCTGACATATCGTCGACTCTAGGTACGTAATACTCTCTCTAAGATTTGGTTATATAAAGCGGGAGCGGTTGCGACTGGGGTGTCTTAGGCACAAGTGTAGTAATGGCAACAACCTCAAGCAACCAACAATGGGCCTATCGCCACTACTTGTTACGTACAGAATTGAGTTCGTAACGATTTCAACCCAATCCTAAAGCAAACTTGGGCTTGTACACTGGTTTCAGTCAATTGGCCAATGCCTGCCTATCCCTGGACCCTGGAGTGGATGGTGGAAGCACCAAGACACACGTGTACCGAGCAGAAGATACCCTAGTATCCAAGACGTTGATAGAATATATTCTAGTAAGAGTACCATGGGTCTTTTCTTTGAGCATGGCACAGGTCATAAGAACCGGAATCGGAAGACTGCCCCCCTAGACATGTCTTTGTGCCGCTTAAGATGACCCGTCAGGACTGTAGATCCTGGTTGACGGCATACCTGTAGCGATGATGGGACTAGATTCCCTTGACGACTGATATTCGTTCTGGCAACAATAGGCGGTGGTTGCCAGCTCACTGGTAGTCGCCTATTCCTGGAGCCATTGAATGGGCACCCAGTCCCCCCATGCTTGGGCCCTCAGCACCATACTTAAAGTCTGGCCAGCACCGATTTGCAACCCAAACAGTAAGAAACTTCTGGTAACTCGACTTACCATCTGTAAATCATGAATACGCAAGCCCCCGTCTTCATGGTGAACCCCTTTGGGCCTGAAGGCCCATGCGATAGTGGCCAGTCTTCCACCTTCTCCCTTGCGTCCTTGGCCACAATGGACTTCAAAGGAATTGCCATCAATGTCGGACTATGGCTTTTTATGGCGGTAGGTGTGATTCCAAGACCCGACTAAGGCCCTTTGCCCTCCGTGGTTCAATGCTGACTTGCGTGTTACCGGTACCCCAGTTCTTGGTACACTGGCTTGTCTGGGTCATCTACACCTTCAAGTTCCACCCGCTTGCCAACTTTCCGGGCCCTCGACTTGCTGCTGTCTCAGAGGTAAGCTGGTGCAGAAGCCCTTGGCACCATTCACGTGCTGACCACGAGCTCCACGCAGATTTGGCTCGCTCGTGTCTGGCTTAGCGGACGTTACCCCTTCGTCATACAGGACCTACACCAGCGATACGGTACGCGAGACCCTGGCCACGAGCCGTAACGTCGCTTTTGATTGTCATACGTATGGGGAGCTCACAAGTACTTCTAGGCACCGTGGTCCGCATCGCACCCAACGAGCTCTCGTTCAACAGCCTCCAGGCGCACCGAGACATCTATTCGACACCGTCGCGCAACAAGAAGCCGTTCGTCAGGGACCCCAAGTTCTACGACAATGGCAAAGCCCGGGCCCTGTTTTACGAGCTGGATCCGGCCGTACACGCCCAGCAGCGACGCATGCTGGCCCCCGGGTTTAGCCACAACGCCATGAGATCGCACGAGAGCACGGTCCACCACTTCGTCAACCAGCTGGTCGAGAAGCTGGGCCGGATGTCCGCGGACAGCGGCGAAGCGGGCGTCGACGTGACCGAAGTGATGAAGTGGGTGGGCTTCGACATCATGGGTACGTGGTCTACTGTCCTCAGCCCCGTCGGGCTCGATATCTTCGTCCCTCGCTACCTACCTACGCGGTCATCTCGTGAGGTAGTTACCGTAGTTACCGGGTATAGGGAAGAAATGTGCTAACCCGCGACCGGGGCAGGAGAACTGACGTTCAGCGAGAACTTCGACGCGGTGGCGTCGCAGCAGACGCACTTCTGGATCTCGATCCTGCGCGACAGCGCGCACGCGGCCATCCTGCCCAGCCTGGCCCGCCGCGTCCCGCTGCTGCGGCCCTTCCTGCCGTTCCTGGTCGGCGTCCGCGCCATCCGCAAGTTCCACCGGCACCTGGCCTTCACGCGGGCGCAGGTCCGGCGGCGCGTCCGGCGCGCCCGGGCCGGCGAGAAGCTCGACGACATCCTCGAGCCCGTCATCGCGTCCGATAGCTGTGCGTACCTGATATACCCGCGTCTCCTGTGTCGTTCGCCCCCTGCCACCAAGCAACAGACCGCCTGACTAACCACCTCCCTTCCCTATCCCATAGTAACCGAAGAAGCCCTCGTCACCCTAACGCAAGCGCTGGTGATCGCCGGCGCCGACACCGTCTCGCACGCGCTGACCGCGGCGCTGTACTACCTGTGCACGAACCCGGCGGCGCTCGCGCGCCTGACCCGCGAGGTCCGCGCGCTCCCCGACCTCGCGGGGGCCACGCTCTCGGCGTGCGGCTACCTGAGCGCGGTGCTCGAGGAGACGCTGCGGTGCTTCCCGCCGATCGCGTTCGGGCTGCCGCGGGTGTCGCCGGGCGCCCGCGTCGGCTCTTGGTTCGTCCCGGCGGGCGCGACGGTGTCGGCGAGCCACTGGGCGGTGCTGCACCGTGGGGACGACGACGATGAGCCGCACCACGGGTTCCGGCCCGAGCGCTGGCTCGCGGACGGGGAGGCGGGAGGCCGGCAACAACAACAACAACAACAACAGCGCGGAATCCCCTTCAGCGTGGGCCCCTCCTCCTGCATGGGCGTCGCCCAGGCTTGGCTCGAGATGCGCGTCGCGCTCGCCAAGATCGTCGCCCGCTACGATGTCCGCCTCGCTGCCCGGGACCCTGACGAAGGCGACTGGGTCCGGGGCGCCCGCATGTATATGCTCTGGCGCGAGCTGCCGCTGTATGTCCAGTTCCAAGAGCGCGAGGACGGCAGGGACGACTGAGGGGGCGTTCTAGGTACCTTGCGAGGAAATGGTGGCTGGTGGAGTAGCTTGCGGTATCTCGTGGTACATCGTGGTACATCGTTGCTCCGATCGTAGTCTCACTGGATACCTTAGGTACCTAGGTAGGTAGGTATCCTTGGTAGAGTGGGAAGCGTGGACATCGACCGGCGGTGATGTTCAGGTCTCTGGTAATTGCTAGTGCGAGTACCTACTTACCCAAGAGCTTTCCGAGTAAACCAATGAAGTTGTGCAGGATGGGATACATACCAAACTTGCACATATCCGGACAAAGCGGTAAAGCATCGTCTATTAACAGTGAACTGAAAGTTCTAACTTCTTCGTCTACTAATTAAGAGTGTGAGGGTATTGATTCGTGATTCTCTTGCCTCATTCTCCGGCACGCTCGCCAAAGCCAACATCCCATACCATCTCTAATCTTCAGCTTGGGTATCCCAGAGAGATTATTCCCGCAAATGTGCAGGTCTTCTTCTGGCCTTCGAAATCGAATGCGCTCGCTTATTTGCTTCGCTTGTAGATCTTGGACAGAAACACTTCGAAGATGCCCTTCTTCAGGCCCTCGCTTTCGTCGATGCTGGAGATCTTCTTCCTGATCTCACCGACGGCCTTCTCCTCGTAGTCCTGGTAATGCTTCTCGAGTTGCATCTCGTTATACAACTTCTTGACTTCAGCTTCGTGGTTCTTGTCCTTCTTCCCGTAGTGCTCCTCGAGGACCTTGCGTTGCTCAGGGGTGGCCATCTTAAGCGCCTGGTTAACCAGCCATGAACACTTGTTGTCCATGATGTCGGTGCCGATCTTGCCAATGTGCTCCGGCAAGCCGAAGTTGTCGAGGTAATCATCCTGAATCTGGAAGTACTCGCCCATCGGGATGAGGATCTCCTCTGCTTGCTTCAGGTTCTTAGGCGTGGCGATGTTGAGCATGTGCAGGGCCAGGGCTACAGGCAAGTAGAAGCTGTAGTAGGCGGTCTTGTAGATGACGATGAAGGTGTACTTCTCCATGCTGAAGTTGTCCAGGTTCACGACATCTTCGGGGGCGGTGAGCAGATCGCAGAGCTGACCACACTCCGTCTGCAGGGAAACCTCGTGGAACAGCTCCATCATGTCGACATAAGCCGGGTGCTTCCGGAAGTGCTGCTTCAACAGAGTATAGATGGCGGATTCGAGCATGAAAGCATCGTTGATGGCAATCATACCGACACCGTCTGCTCTGTACCAGCAAGGCTGGCCACGACGAGTGATGCTGCCGTCCATGATGTCGTCGGAAACGAGGAAAAATGCCTGCAGCAACTCGATCATCCATCCCAGAGTGGCGGCCTGGAAGTACTCGTCTTCAGACAGGGCCTTGTCCTGCAGGAGTGAGACCGAGTCAGGAACAGACATGCCACGGTTGCATTTTCCACCTTTGGCATTGTATTGGAGGGACTAGGTCATGTGTTAGTAGTGGACTTGCAGAGGCTTAAGCAATAAGATGGAAGGATGCGCTCGACTACTCGATGTGGTTTACTCAGGCGAAGGGGCGGCCGGTGAGGAATGGCTAATGGGAGACCTTGAGCCACAAGGAAGGAAGTCAAAAATGGAAGTTATTCATTGATTCACCTTCTTGAACCAGTCAAGCTGCTGCTGAGGCAATTTGTACTCCTTCTGGACATAGGACAAGAGATCTTGTTCCAACTTGGGAAAGACGGACTCGAACTCCTGCAGGGTGGTCTTCTTGGCCATTTTGGCTACGTTATCACTGCAACAAGCAGGGCAG
This sequence comes from Xylariomycetidae sp. FL0641, assembly GCA_022376655.1. Taxonomy (NCBI): domain Eukaryota; kingdom Fungi; phylum Ascomycota; class Sordariomycetes; species Xylariomycetidae sp. FL0641. The sequence continues at coordinate 19,342 of JAJJKE010000136.1, read as the reverse complement.
AACTCGTAGCTTTGGTCAGGGACTTGGCTGGAGCGGCTGGGACCGACAAAGACGGTGAAGGGATCTGACGAAGATTGTGTTCGGTGTTGAGGGGCAGAATGGACGGGCCTGGAAAAGATAAAGTAGGATCAGTAAGGTGTCTTATGGGATTCAGGGGTCCAATGCCCGATGCGCTGTCGACCTGCAAAAAACGCTAGCCCATTACAGCCGAGCCGCTCAGAACGCTTTGCCTTGCAGGGCTGCTAGAATTGCTGGAACGCCAGAAGCGGGATCGGCCCGACGCTGGATTTAGGCAGGTTCTATCGATACCGAGATATTCGGTCTCATCGCTATCGATACCACTCACTGGTTGCCATGCTTGTTTTATTTACTTTGTGAGGGGCAGGATTACCTTAAGGTACCGGTACGGAAGCTACCAGCTGCCAAGTCTTGCAGCCATGCGACTGGGAATGCTCAAGAAGATGAAGTATGGTAGTGTGCTTCATTGCAGCTGAGACGTTCTTCTTCCTATCCCTCTGAAGCGTCTCCCCCACACTGGTCTGTGATTGAGCTGCGCGCTTCTTAGCCGTGTCGCGGACTTCACGCGCACCCCCCACAACCAGTCTCGCGCCGCCTTCAACCACTACAAGATTCTCGAGATGATAGCGCGCCACGATGTCCCTTAACGATCGAGACAAGTCACAGCTCCGAAGCGCACTGCAGGAGGCTGTGGTCAAGTGTTCCGAGCGATGCCTCTACCAATCTTCCAAATGGTATGCCTACATCAGCACTCCCCAGTCCCGGCCAGGCACAGAGTCACTAACATGGCATTCCTCGTCCTCAGGGCAGCAGAGCTCCTCAATGCAATTCCCGAGTCCGAAGCCTCACCCGACGACTCTCAGCTCTCCGACGCGTCCGCTGCTACCGTACCCACAGTGGTGGCCCCGACTACTGATCCGGAAGAGGCGGCCCTCGAGGCCAAGGAAATCAACAAGTATCTGCTGGCCAAGTCTCTGTTCGACTGTCGCGAGTTCGATCGATGCGCCGCTGTCTTTCTGCCCGATTCTACTTTGGCTGGCATAGTCGCTCTGAAAGAGACCAATGCCACCCCGAAAGGCAAGGGAAAAGCAAAAGCTTCTGCCGGTCCCTCGAGAATCAATCCTGCCACCACCCTCCCGAAATTAAGTCAGCGCAGCTTGTTCCTCGCCCTATATGCGAAGTTCCTATCTGGGGAAAAGAGGAAGGATGAAGATGCCGAGATGGTGATGGGGCCGCAAGACCTTGGAACCTGTGTGAACAAGCAGCTGCTCACCGTAAGCCGCGTCCTCGAAGCTTGGTTCGAGAACCACAAGTCCGAAGAAGGCGACGAGCTAGACGGCCACGGATGGCTTGAATACCTGTAGGTCCCGGTGTCCTCACTATTCAGCTGTGGACTGGACTGACACTCGATGCAGCTACGGTATGGTTCTTGCCAGAGAGAAAAACGAGGAATTGGCCCTATATTGGTTGGTTCGTAGTGTCCATCTCTTCCCTATGAACTGGGGTTGCTGGCTGGAGATGACCTCTCTCATTTCTCGGGTTGAAGATGTAAGCCCCCTTTTATTCGGAGTCCCAACCTCGTGCTGATGGTCGTAGTTGAATCGCATATCGGCAAGGTTACCCCAGAACATCGTGTCGTTCATGTTCCATATCAATACGTCGCTCGAGCTCTACCAGCATGATGCCAACCTCGCAACATCTCTAGACCAACTTTTTGCTATCTTTCCAAATTCCTCGTTCTTACTCACCTGCGACGCGTTGTTGTGTTACCACGCGAAAGACCTCGTCGCAGCCGAGCAGCGCTTCAGTCGCTTGCTCTCACTACACCCACACCGCCTCGACTCCCTCGACCACTACTCTAACATCCTGTACGTCATGAACCTACGCCCGAAGCTTGCATTCCTGGCGCACCTCTGCAGCAGCGTGGACAAGTTCAGACCCGAATCCTGTGTAGTCATTGGCAACTACTATTCCTTACTCTCCCTACATGAGAAAGCAGTGCAGTACTTCCGAAGAGCATTGACCCTGGATCGTACCTGTCTTTCTGCCTGGACCTTGATGGGTCACGAGTATGTCGAGCTCAAGAACACCCATGCTGCAATCGAGTCCTACAGACGAGCGGTCGATGTCAACCGACGAGACTACAGAGCATGGTATGGACTAGGACAGACATACGAGGTCCTCGAGATGCATGCCTATGCGCTCTGGTATTACAAGAAGGCTGCCGGGCTACGGCCATGGGATGGAAAGATGTGGATGGCCGTGGGCTCGTGTTTGCAACGAATGGGTCGCAACCAAGATGGAATAAAAGCACTAAAACGTGCCCTGCAAGCTGATAGAAACTACGAGACAGGCAGTAGCTTTGGCAGCGGAGGTTCTGGCAGCATGCATGAGGCACACCACGACCCAGAGATCTTGCTCCAGATCGCCGGTATGTACGACAACATGGGCGAGGAGGAGGACGCCAAGATGTATATGGAGATGTGCGTTGCGCAAGAGGTCGGGGCCGAGAGTCAACCTGAAAGCATCCCCATTCACAACGACTCTCCGGGGACGGGCTCGGACGACGAGAGAGAACGAGGTGCGCATGGCGGTGGCACCGAAGGAACCGGTGTAACGGCTGCCACAAGCAAAGCCAGGATGTGGCTGGCGCGGTATGCTATGAGGACCGAAGACTTCAGCACGGCAAGTCGACTGGCCAGCGAACTTTGCCAAGACGGTGTTGAGGTCGAAGAAGCGAAGGCTCTCATCCGAGAGGTCAGGTCGAGGATGGAAGCAGCTGGGATCGAAGAAGTGCCAACCGGATGAACGCTTCCTGAACCCGCACGATAATCAACAACATGATAAGCAAAACTACGGACCAGGGATTGCAAAAATTTATGCGCCCTTCGACTTGGAACCCATCATGGGATAGCAAATAACTCGCAATTTACGGCAATGAGTATTCCTGCCCCGGCGCAGTACTGACTGGCAGACTTACCTGACGGGCCTTGCAAGAACGCATGGAGTAATGGAGAATGGGGAACATGACATTCACCAATGTTGAAGCAGCATGCGATCATGCGCTATACTGTGGGAATTGTCCTAGGTTGTATTGTCCTTATCAATCTTGCCCCGAGCTTGGACAGTACTACCTAAGAATTGAACACAGCCGAGACATGGCAGACTTCAGCTCGTCTGTGCGCAAACGCGTTGTCTTCCCACCATACGTCGCCAAGCCAACATGCCACTACTTCTTACCGCCGCCAGACTGGCCTCCCGAGCTGTGACCGCCTGAAGCCTGTCCACCGCCAGAGGCGGCGTGGCCGTGTTTGTCACCTGCAGACTGCGCATGTGCAGCGAAGCCCTTGGAGCTCATGTCCCCGCCGGAATTGGCCTGTGTCTCGTTAGCTTCTGTGGTGTCTTGAGATAAGGGGTATCCTTGCCTGCGACGCTTGAATTCGGGACGAGTCGTCCTTCGTCATCGGTTTGCCCGACATCTTGAGGATTAATCCTGTGAAGGCTTTTGGTTGAGCTCAAGATCTGTTCGTACGGAAGTACTAGGGTTGATGGTATCTCGCTGTTCACTTGAGATTCAGTTCCCTAGACCAGAGAATGATGAAGAGAGGAAAGGGCCGGCATTATCATGGTACAGCCTAAGCAATATATAGACCGCCTATGGTGGCAGCCTTGGTGTTTTGTAACCTGTGTTTGCAACCCGCCAGCTTGCTTCCACAAGCTAAGCAGACAAGCCAGATGCCACATGCTTACTGATGTATGCTGGCAAATGAAACCCAAGCAAGGCATCACATCAGCCTTCGTAGTATTCAGCAAATAGCTGTTTGCGAAGAGAGAGGAAACACGAAGTCCATCCCATGGCATGGTGACAGCACAGGCCTTTCCAACACCACTGACTGAACAGGAACTACGACGTGGATGAAGTCCAACCCCCCGAGTGTCGGTAAGATACTACCGACCTGATTGAATGGAATAGGGGCCAACCAGTGTATGTGCCTCGGCACGAAGGTCATGAACGTTTCTCATTGTTCACTGTAGCCAGTTTCATATCCTCATCCCCCTCACCAAATCACTATTTACTGTGAAGATGGTAACTTCAGACGTTCTGTGAGGTTGTGAAAACTCGTGGGTGGTGTTTGAGTGCTTGGTTTGCAGGTTCATCTGCATCTGGGTGATTCAAATACTTAGTATCAAAGTGGTGATTGAACATACGACTCTTGGTTTGTAACGTTGCCTGCTGATTTGTAGTTCTCATGGTTGTGAGCCTGTTAATGTATTTGCACCATGGGGAAGTGTTTGAGCTCTCAGCTGAAGGCAGAAGGTATGGACTAAGAGTTGAGCCGTCCCTAATATGTAGGTCACGGAGGAGCACTGCAAGGCACTGTAAGCACAACATTCTTAGCTGTGACCCATCGCAGCGACGCTAGAAGCTAGGTCGGCATTGTACCTCGCGGTTTTCAGCGGCAGTCACCCGAAGCTAAGTGGGAGCTGATAATGATACATTGTGACGAAGCAATGCTGCAGCAATCGGTAGCCTGTTGGGCCTTGGCGTCCTTGGCTACCATGAAACCCCCAGAAAGATATTTTGTCCTTTCCACCCTAATTAAGGATTGTACAAGCAGCATAGTTGGGTAAGTAGAGGTCGTGGTGGTATCTGCAGTTAGAATAGGGTGTTGATTCTAGGCATGCTAGGACGTCAAGCCCCCCTCCAAGACCTTAGGACGTACAGTGTGCAGCCGAACCTTCGCTAGCGTGGCCCACCTAGCGTACCTCAGCCGCCAGCCTGGTGGGCGTGAATTGTAATGATTGGCCGATAAGATACGCACGTGATTTTTAACACGCTAACTGGCCCAAGCCCTGTCGCGGGGCCAAAAAGTTCGCCCTCCGAGTCCCCTGTACTTACCTGTACCCTTGACTAGAATCCATCCGCCTCGTCGCATTCGCGTTCCCTTCACCTCCATCCATCCTCAACACGTCCCAACTTCCATCGTTGTCATCATGGCTTGGAGAAACCAGGGAATCACCGGTTCCAACAACATCCCCCTGGGAAGACGCCGCTTCGGTGGTGAACCTGATGGTAGCGACATCAAGCAGGAGATCATCAACAATGGCAACGACTATGGTGATCGCGACCTGAAGCGTGGTCGCAGCCCTGAGCCCCGTGAGTATCCTTGCCACCCTCTCCCCATCGACACCTTACATCCAGCGCGACGGCTGACTTCCAGTAGGAACTGAGCTTGATGGCCCGCGCCGTCGCAAGAAGCGCAACCGATGGGGCGATGCATCCGAGAACAAGGCCGCCGGCTTGATGGGACTTCCGACTGCCATCGTTGCCAACATGACCAGCGAACAGCTCGAAGCCTACACCTTGCACCTTCGCATCGAAGAGATCAGCCAGAAGTTGCGCATCGATGATGTCGTTCCTGCTGATGGCGACCGGTACGTATTCCCTATTCTATCCTCGGCATCTTATCCAAGAGGCAATTTCATGCTCACACAATCCCCTACAGATCCCCGTCGCCCCCTCCGCAGTACGACAACCATGGCCGCCGTGTCAACACCCGAGAGTACCGCTACCGCAAGCGCCTGGAAGATGAGCGACACAAGCTGGTGGAGAAGGCGATGAAGACTATCCCTAACTACCACCCTCCGCAGGATTACCGCCGGCCGACCAAGACCCAAGAGAAGGTCTATGTGCCGGTCAACGACTATCCGGAGATTAACTTCAGTGAGATTGCTAACCCTCTAACCTTTCTAACCATACTGCCCCCTCTCTTCCGGGATTTTGCTAGGCTTGCCTCCGTGCATCTGTGGATGACATTCACGAACTGGCCTTATCTAACCCCATACTCGTGTCCCCCGCCCGATCTTGCGATAACCTGTACTAACACTTAGCTCTTCTTACTCAAGTTGGTTTGCTCATTGGCCCCCGTGGTAACACGCTCAAGAAGATGGAGACAGAATCCCAGGCCAAGATTGCCATTCGCGGAAAGGGTTCCGTGAAAGAGGGCAAGGGCCGTTCTGATGCAGCTCACGCTAGCAACCAGGAGGAAGACCTCCACTGCCTTATTATGGCAGACACGGAGGAGAAGGTCAACAAAGCCAAGAAGCTCATCCACAATGTCATTGAGACTGTAGGTGCTCCTTGCTCCCTGGTGCTCTCCATCTTTTGAGTTCAGCTGCTGACAACACTACATAGGCCGCCTCTATTCCCGAAGGCCAGAACGAGCTGAAGAGAAACCAGCTGCGTGAGCTTGCTGCACTCAACGGTACTCTCCGTGACGATGAGAACCAGGCTTGCCAGAACTGTGGTCAGATCGGCCACCGCAAGTACGACTGTCCCGACAAGCCCAACTTCACCGCCAACATCATCTGCCGTGTTTGTGGCAACGCTGGTCACATGGCTCGTGACTGTCCCGACCGACAGAAAGGTGCCAACTGGCGCAATGACGGACCTCCTCGTGGAGCCGGACGCATTGGTGGTGGTGGTAGCGGAGACGCCGTTGACCGCGAATATGAGGTATGTTCATGCCGCTCTCCCACTCCAAATGCCCAGAAGTGACTAACTATTTCGATAGCAATTCATGCAAGAGCTTGGTGGTGGCTCTGGACCGCCTGCCCGCATTGAGGCTGGTCCTGGATCCTACGACAATGGCGGTGGCAGTGCGAAGCCCTGGCAGCGAGGCCCGACGGGTGCTGCTGCTCCCTGGCGTTCGCGCAACAACGACCAGGGCCACGATGGCGGCCCTGCCCCTTGGCGCAACCGTGACAGAGGTGGAGACCACCACGGTGGTGGCAATGGTGGTGGTGGTGGAGGTGGTGGTGGCGGAGACTACTATGGTGGCCAGCAGGGCTACGGCAACAACAACGGCGGTGCGGCTCCTGGCGCAGCCCCGTGGCACCAAGGTGGCGGCCAGCAGTCGGCCTACTCGGGCTATCCTGGCTATTCTGGCTACGGCGCTGCTCCTGGCATGGGACCTCCTCCTGGCCTTCCTGGTAACTCCCTGGGAGCTCCTCCTGGTCTGCCTGGCAACCTCAACGCCCTCATTCAGCAGTATGCCGGCGGTGCTGCTCCTCCCCCTCCCCCGCCGCCGGGTGGAGAGGCTCCTCCTCCTCCGCCTAGCGATCAGCCTCCTCCCCCGCCCCCTCCTGGTGCCTAAGCTCGGTGGCTTCAGAACGGTTTTGCGCTTCGATACTAACGACGAAGGTTCCGACCAAGGATTGTTCATTCACCACCGTCTGCTGAAGATGAGAATACTGACCGCAGTCGTGCGTTTGGGCTTGACCATGAATGATTGGTTCTCACTAGGTACTTAGGTCTCTATCGAGCGGGTTTTCGATTCGACTCGGCTGCCACGTTTCTTGCCTGATCGGCTCTAAGGGCAACAGGCTTGGTTCTGCTGATCCCAGGTACAGGTACAGGTAGCATGTATAGTAGGACTAATTCCGTAGGCAGTGGCAGTAACGCGAGTGCCAATGCAAATGGCATACCATTTCTGATGAGAAGCTATCTGCTCAACTTTGCATCAGGGTTTGTCCCGCTTTAAGGTGAAGGGTTTCAAAACATCTTAAGTTGGGAGAGCGTGTGAGGTTGCAGTCAGCAGTAAAGGGAGCTTGGGCCACTTTTAGGCCCCAGTACCTTATTCCCTACTTGAGCAGTGAAACGGCAGAACGGTCTATCTTTGGCCGCCAAGGCCGCTACGGGCAGTGAGACTGCCCAAGTGTACAGGGGACAGCTTCCCAGCCTCCGGGGACGTCGACGTCAGTGTCAGTCCGGTAGGTAAAGTAGCTTGCAGTGTCGGGTTGGAGCTTTGATTGATACCGCGCATCCCACAGACACCCGAATCTGTGTGAGGCAACCACCGGTCAAGCATCAAGATGGCTCGAGGTAAGCTCGGTCTTTGAGAAACTTTAGCTGTCGGAACATTGTCGAATCAATCCTCATCGCAGTCGTGAAGCTGCATGTACCATTGATTTCGTATCGTCTTCCTCCTCGGGATGCTGCTCACTTTCATCACTTTCCCCACCTAAGGACCTATCTACCTACTCTCAGCTTCCCCTCCTGGGCCTCCTCCTCCTCCTCCTCCGTCCTCCTGCGGTGCCACGTCTTCCGGTCCCGCGTCAACCCATACTCTGTACCCAAATACCCATCCTCATAGGCCGAGTGGATAGCATTGCAGCTATCGTGCACCGGCCATGGGTGTTCCGAACCCCGTCGCCTTCAAGCCGTTCGCGGTCACCTTCTGGACGACGGTCATCTACCTTGCCATCCTGATCCCGCTCCTGGTCATCCACGAGACCGTGCCTCCGCCGCCGAGCAATCCGACGCTGTACTCGGGCGTGAACCTGACCAAGTCATGGATCGACTTGACTACGCTGTCGCGCTTCTACCACCCCTTCAACAGCCGCCAGAACGATGAGGTCCACAATTGGCTGCTGCTGGAGCTGGATGCTATCAAGCAGAAGAACCGGGCCAACGATACCAACATGGTAGTAGTGGAGGATACCCTCTCCAACATTACCGCCACTGGTACCGTCTGGAGCGCATCCACGGCTGGCACCTACTTCGAGGGCACCAACATCATCGTCTATATTCGCGGGGAAGATGACCCGCCGGGCAAGTGGTGGGATTCTCGTGCTGGGAAGGACAGGGTTATCGGCAAGGGCGGTGTCTTGATGAACGCCCATTACGATTCGTATGTTGTAGTTCTAGCCCAGTGCGTTCTGGTCGTTGCTAACCTAACCTATTGTTCAGCGTCTCGACTGGCTTCGGCGCAACGGATGATGGCATGGGTGTGGCCACGCTGCTGGCACTAGTCGATTACTTCTCGCATCCTGACCATCGTCCCCGGAGGGGCATTGTTGCCTTGTTCAACAACAACGAAGAGGACTTCCTGTGGGGTGCGCAGGCGTTCGGCAACAGCCCCTTTATGCCCTTCTGCCATACCTTCTTGAATCTTGAGGGGGCCGGTGCTGGCGGTCGCGCAACGCTGTTCCGAACCTCGGACGCCCAGGTCACGAATGCGTACAGAGGTAGCCCGAATCCGTTTGGGACTGTCCTCTCGTCAGACGCCTTTGGCTGGGGTGCCATCCGGAGCAACACTGACTACATCGTCTTCAATGGTATCTACGGCATTCGGGGCCTGGACATGGCCTTTTACCGTCCGCGAGCTCGATATCATACCGAGCAAGATGATGCTGCCCATGCCTCGAGAGCCAGTCTGTGGCACATGCTAAGCAACTCACTACACACGATGACTCGACTATCCGGTAACACGGGAGAGACCTTCATTGGCCACCGTGGGGATGGTGATCGGAACAAGGTCCCCAATGGCAAAGGGAGCACGGGCGTCTGGTTTGATCTCTATGGGCAGACGTTTGCCTTGTTTGGACTGCGTCCCTTATTTGCCTGGTCTCTGACTCTGCTGATTGCCACGCCGCTTATTCTCATGGGATTGACTTACATCCTTGTTCGGCAAGACAAGTACTACTTCTTCTCGTCCCAGACAGCTGCTTACGAAGATGCTGTACTGGACCCCGTGCTGCTTGGTGGCCGAAAAGGGATTATTCGATACCCATTTGCCTTGATCGTGGCCGCAGCTCTAGTGGTCGGTTCGGCATACTTGATCACCAAGATCAACCCGCTGATCATTTACAGTAGCGAGTATTCTGTGTAAGAGCCTTCGCCCACCCCCACCACTTGGAAGTTTTAGCTAACGACTGATTTTGCAGATGGGCAATGATGCTATCGCTCTTCTATTTCATGTTCTGGACTATAATGTCTGGTGCGAACTTTGCGCGCCCTAGTGCGCTGCATCGCGGTTATGCCTTCTTCTGGCTGTTCTTGATCGGCTGGGCCATCCTTGTCGCTGACACCGTCTTCGAGGACCGATATCAGATCGCTGGCGGCTACATGTTTGTCTTCTTCCACTCGGCTGTCTTCCTCGCTGCCTTCGTCGCCCTCTGCGAGCTTTTCGCATTACCCAAGAAATACGACTTTGCACGGCGAGTTCACGATAATCATGATCGCCGGGATCATGCAAGAGACCACATGGACAATGTTTCTCATGCAGATGATAGCATGGCTCCAACGCGAGATGAGATGGGCGATGAGGACGACGGGGATGACGAGGGCGACCAGGCGCCAGCTACGGAAACAACACCTCTGGTGGGTGGCAGGTCAGACAGAACCACCTTTGCGACGAGATATCGGCGCTCAATTTCAGCCATTGTTAACAAAACAAGGTCCATCAAAACCGTCAGTGGGCGGCCTTACGAATTCGAACAGCCATGGTCTGGTCACCTCCCGAGCTGGCTTTGGATCCTGCAGTTCCTCCTCCTTGGGCCATTCATGATCATAATAACAGGCCAGAATGCCCTTGTGTTGGTTGCCTCCGTCTCTCAGACTGGCTCGGATGGGGGAAGTCTCTTGCTACCGTATCTAATGGTAGCATTCTTCAGCATATTCGTGCTGTTGCCAATGACCCCATTCATGCACCGGGTCACTCATCACATTCCTCTATTATTCCTGGCCATCTTCGTTGGAACCTTGATCTATAACTTGGTGGCGTTCCCCTTCTCGGAAGCCAACAGGTACAAGGTCTATTTTCAACAAACGGTCGATCTTGACACGGGAATGTCCCAAGTCCAGTATACTGGCATCCAGGAGTACGTCGAGAAGCTTGTTGCTGAGTTGCCGTCTGCCATGGGCAAGGAGTTGAGCTGCGAGGCCAACTCGGCCGCCCGTCCTGGTCTTGATAGGTGTTCTTACGATGGCGCGGATGTCCTACCTAATGTTGTTCCCAACACACCTGATGGAATACCACCACAGAAGGGCTTCGACCGCTGGGTGACCTACAACATCACGCGAGCCAAGGGTGAAACCAGAGCTAGGTTTGAGATCGATGGCAAGGAAACCCGCTCATGTGGGATCACGTTCAAGAAGCCTATCTCGTCTTTCAAAGTCCTCGGCGGCAACGAACTAGACGAACGGTTCGGCCTCCCGCCCGATGATGGCCTAAACGGAATCAAACTGTACCGTCGGGACTGGACCACGCCTTGGAAGGTGGATGTCGAGTGGGAGAAGACGTCGGACGAGGATGCCAGCGGCATGGACGGCCGTGTGCTCTGCCGATGGGACGACGTCAACACGCCTGGTGCCTTGCCAGCCTATGACGAGGGGCTTAAATTTGCTCCCAGGTGGGCGGTGCTTTCCAAGCTCAGCACGGGTCTATGCGAAGGCAGTAAAGCTTTCAAGGCTTGATCGAATCGTTCGTCTGGCATGTGTGGACATGGTTTCTGTCGTTTTCGAAGTCTCTAACCCGCCTCTGCAACGGGTGTGGTCAAGCAGTTTTCAGTATGGATATCTTGCATTGGTCGGCGTCGGCTTGCATTTGTAGCGTCGTAGAATCGATCCGTCTTAACGAGTATGGCAGCGTTACCACGCCAAGTACATCTACGCATCGGTGAAGCTGCGGGTGAGGTCGGTTCATAGTCGCCCATCCTCACCTATAGTGACACCCCGCCCTCCCAATGCGGTCGACCGCGGTGGCGGACTGTCGATCCTGGCTGGTTTCGGCCCTGTTCCGAGCTCAATCTGAGTTGGACTGCCGTACGACGGGAATAGCCAAAGGCGGCGATTCAGGATGCAGGACCCTGAACCGCGACGTCGACCCAACGGGGACCTGCCTCCATGGACGCACAAGGTATAGCTGCAACCACGTATACCGCCCTATCTGCCCTCCCGCACCCTCGAATCAGAGAGCGTCCGGCCTACAACCTAACAGAGTCTGGGCCGGTATTCGGTATTCTGCCTATACCCGGTGGACCGTTGCATCTAACCATGGAAAATCTCCTCCTTTCCAGTCCTTGCCCGTAGATAGTTGTCGGTTGGGGAGATATGTGTGTGCACCTACGTGCCATCATTTGGAATGGAATGGAATGGACTGGCCATGTAGGTATCTAAGAAGGTCGTTCTGGCCTCCAGCCCCGTTCCCGGGTTCGGCCTGCCCTTCCTCTTCTTATATGAAACTACGTAGCCCGTATCGGGAGGAAATTCATTCATATTCAATTCCCACCAGGGTGGCGCCTGTCTTTTCATGTTCCCATCACCGTTGGTAGAACTGCGGAAGTCACGTCTAGCCTTCTACCTCACTCAAATCGAGGACAAGATCTCTCCTCGCTCAGCTCTCCTCAAGCCTGCCCAACCGTGAACCAGAGTAACAAGATCATCGCCCAACAGAACCGCAGGCCGGAAGATCCAGAGTCCCTGGTAAGTCGTAGCACAGCTCCTCTTGTTCCTGTACCATCTCCCTTCTCCCTTCTCGCGTCTCGCTTCATCGTGTGGCACTACATCGTACCATCAACCCCCCCCCCCCCCCCCCCCCCCCCTCGCACGATTCCTCTCGACGGCCTCCGTACCCGGGACCTGCCGCGTCACTTACTTCCCCGGGCGGAGGAGGGTATCGCCTGCGTGAAACGCACGCGCGCCCTCACCGAAGACCCGGCTGGCGATAAGCCACGCGCGCGCACTGCATGCGAGGCCGTCACTGCAGAACCCCGCGCGCGTTGGCCACCGTCCGCTTCCCGTCCACGGACCCCGAGATGCGATGCGTCTGCGGCCACGCTGCATGACGCTGCAGCGAGAGCGGCGACGCGAGGAGAGGGGACACTCGTTATATATCACATCGACCGAGCGCGCGGCTGGCTGGCGAGCGTACTGACGGGGATATCTTATATCTAGGTCAGATAAAGTACTTACACACGCCCGTCTACACTCAAAAACGCTCGGCATCCTCCCGCGCCCAGCTAACCCCCACGGCGAAATTCCCCGGTTACCTACCTACCTACCTCATACACACACACACACACACGCCAAGACCACGAAGATGCAGCTCACGTGGGTGACCACCGCCCTCCTCGGCACCGCCGCCGCCGCCCGCCCCGCCACCGAGGCACCCTCGGCTTGCACCACCGGCGCCCCCGTCGTCACCGCCGGCTACACCATCAACTACGCGCCGGCGACGCCGACGGCGGCGTTCGCGCACGGGTTCCAGCCCGCGCCGGGGTGGGCGGGGGCGCATTTGCGGGGGAGCTATGTGCGTTTTCTTTCTTTCTTTCTTTCTTTCTATCGGTCTCTCTCTGGTTGCTACCCCTATATGTATATATATGTGTGTGGGGGGGGGAGGGAGGGAAGACGAGTAACGGACTGACGATTGATGACGGATAATGGATGACAGACCTTCGGCTGCCCCGAACCCATCGAGTCCGGCTTCGCCTACTCGCAGTTCAAGTGCCAGTTCTACTGCGGCAACCAGGACGCCGGCAGTTTTTACGTGCGGTACGCGGGGAGCCGGGTCGGGAGTTATTGTAATTGCTACGATGAGCTGTGAGTTCCTCCTACCTTGGTTTTATATGCGTGCCTGACTGCTGCCTGTCTCTTTCTCTCTCTTCTTTCTCTTTACCGTCCTCTTTCCGTGGGAATAGTCAATGGATGTCGTGGAAGTGACGGCGCAGAGGCTGATCGCACTAGTCTCGACGCGAGCATGTTCGTCGACGGCAACGAGACCGTTGCCGCCGCTTGGAACTCGATCTGTTAGGTAGGCGGCATAAGGCGAAACAGAAGATATTCAGGGTGGTAGATCATCGGTATATCGAGGCTTGGAGTCGGGGGGTTAGGTATTGGGCTTCTTATGGAAATCGGGAAAAGGGGGAAGGTTTAAATTTGTTCATGGTTATTCGGTTGTGGAGCTGCTGTTTGAGATATCCTCCTTGTTTACTTACTGTTAACTTGTTAAGTTCTTAAATTGGGAATTCAAAGGCTTTTTTTCTGGTTGTTCTTCTAAAATGCCAAACTACCCCTCTGTATCCTGTCTGCTTGACCCGGTACGTGCCGCTCCCCAGTGACCGAGCAGTCGTGCTGCTATCACTTGTGTCGGACCAGATAAGTACCAGGGCGAAGCGTATGTACTTACGAAGATACCTCGAATCCTCCCCGGTCGATCATTTCCCCCTCCCCCTCCCCCCTGGACTTGCCACTTTGCTTCTTCTTTCTTTTCTCTACCAACTCAGTGTGAGTTATGGTATACTGAGCTTCTAGGGCCGCGGCCTTGGGTCTCCCAGCATGACATCGCTTCTCCTCTTCGCCGATGCGGACGGCGGCGAGGGGTGGAGCGGTGTCGACTTCCATGGCGCCCCTGAGCCCGTCGCGGAAGCTACTGAAGGGTCGGGGTTTTGTCTTTGAAGATGAGCAGCCTTGGCTCGACCCGGTTGGAGCGAACGACTTTGTGTTTGAGTTGGGTTGCTTTCTGGACAGGGCGATGTTGTCCTGCTGTAGGCGTTGCGGTCGTTAGGCGTTGGAAGTCCAGAGGTACCATAGCAATGGCCAAGTGGCAAGATTTGAAGGTGCCCGTGCGTGCCTACCTGCTTGAGGCCGACCGACGATGTTCCATCGGATCAGTCGATTGGAGGCTAGGGGGATGGATCCGTGGTTGGGGGTCTTGTATTCACTACCCTGAAGAGAGCGGCGAGAGAATCAGGAGATATTGAGCGCAAAAGGCAAGGGGGGTTTGGTGGTTACCGCCTTTAACTCAGGGGATGTAAGTAGTTCCTCGCGTCCGCACCATTGCTGGGTAGGGCGATGAGACTTCGAAAACGACACTCCTGACCTAAGGATTCGGACACTCGCGTTCTGGCGACAGCCAAAATAGGTTGGTGAAATGACTATGGACATCTAAACGCAGCAGCATCGAAAATCTTGATGTCGAGGTATTCTATGAACGGGAGTGACGTGTCTGGTTTCAAGGAGACATCCGAACTGCCTTCGTCGCGAATGTCGGCGTAGCCAAATTTGGCCAAGAACTCGATGAAGTTGGCCATGGAAAATGCTGGTCGGAGTCCTGTCTAGTGATCGAAGCTACCCTTGGTAATACCGGTAGCTCGCTCAATCACTCTATAGAGTCAGAAACTGGCGAGCGACGATATCACTAGAAGTGGTTGCTTGACGTACGGCGGTGCGTCTGGCCATACTGGCGATCCGCTTTCCACGCCGTTGTTGTCAACGTAACTCACCTTGGGAAATAGATACAGATAGAGTGATCTCGGTTCTCGCGCTTGCGTCAAGCGACGCAAGCGTCATCGCGGGAGGACGGAGAAAAACAAGCCGAGCAAGTCCGCACTGGATCAGGGCTGGGCGCTGCCTTCTGACGTTACGTGAGCACTTGCTCGTATTCGAACATGCTGTAGGTACCTATCGATGTTGGATTGGTTCCAGGAGAAGCTGCAGCTTCCAAATCCAACATCACAGACCCTTCGTACTTACTCGGTGAGATAGCTCACTGCAAATGGAAACAAAGTGCAGGTGCCTTCAGGCCTGCTCCGACCCGGCGCCCCTCTCTTTCTGGCCCCACCCGGAAGTAAGCGCCTGGGGTTAGGTAATCCCGCAGCACCGGACCGGGGAATTGCCGCCAGACGCGTTCTTCCCCTGTCTTCCAGTCTTTCAGACGCGTTTCCCCCGCCGCACCTGGAACTTGCCGCGATTTTGACGAGCTTCATGCTCCCGGCAGGCACCACCAAGCATCCGGGGCCAAACTCTTATTGTTCTCGTTGTTCTAGTTGGAGATCTGACAGCTTTGAATGCTGGACATTCAAGCCAACATTTCTTTGTTCGGCTTGACCCCACTACAACAATTCCATTATACCACCAAAGCATTGTCATCGCAGCTCCCCGCCTTGAAGAGTGCATGGCATCCGCCGATATCACGATTCGGGGGGAAGATGCCATAGTCTGACGGGTCAACGCATACAATCGTTACGATCGTTCAACTCATAGTCCCTACCACCATTACCACGGCACTGTGATACGAGTTTAACGTACTACCTACAGCCTGCAGCAAGAGTACCACGACAGATACCATCCAACATGCCAGGCGGACTATCGGCTTCGCGCTGGGCGCCCTCCAACATCGCACCGCTGACCTCGTGGCCACGGCCACGGCCACGTCCGTCCTCCTCCTCCGTGATCGCGCCTCCGCGCCCACCGCCGCCATCTTCCTCGCCCTTGGGCGCCTCCTCCTCCACGCCATCCCGACCATCGCCCGAGCAGGAGCTTTCGCGCTTCCTGAAGATCGTCGCGCGGCTGAACTGGAAACTGCCGTTCCTGAACCACGGGTACGCGATCGCGACCGACCGCAGCAACCACGACCGCTCGAGCCAGCTGGTCGACGCCGACGGCATCATGTTCAAGCTCGACTTCCACGAGTTCTACATGCTGATCGAGCGCGCGCTCGTGCACCTGATGGGCGTCTACGGGATCGAGGTGTTCGGGCAGCACCCCCCACCGACGACGACGACAGCGACGTCCTCCTCCTCCACCTCGCCGCAGAAACCCGGCGCCCCGCGCGCCCGCATCGTCGACGGCGGCGCCCAGCAGCACCGGTACCACGCGAACGTGCTGGCGGCGCTCGACGACCCGACCAACCCGCTGCACGCGGTGTTCGGGGCGGACGCCGACGTCCGCCGGCAGCTGCAGCGCGCCAAGGAGCTGCGGAACCGCTGGAAGAACGCCGACTACGCCCCGGAAGAACAGCAGCAGCCGCAGCCGCAGCCACACTTGCACAAGGGAAACGGCAAGCGGATCACGGGCGCCGCGCCGCTCGAGTCCTACAACCTCGAGCTGATGTTGCAGACCCTCTTTGCGGCGTTCGACCGCGCCTACGCCCTCGCCGACCGCCACGTGCGCGAGCTGGTCAAGAGCCGCGCGGCGGCGCAGGGGGGGAGCGATACCGGCATGGCGCTGGATATCGAGGACGGCGGGCCCGTCAGCGCCGCCGACTGGAGCACCGAGGTCGACGATTGGGAGTTCATGGTTGATGCCATGGATTGGGAGGCGGTCTAAACTTAGATGTCGGTGTGTCGGGGGGGTTAGGGTCGTCGATCCACGACCTGCCTGCTGCTTTCGTGCGTGCATGGGTTCGGCGTTCTGCGTTTGTTGGCTGATTCTTGGGCTAGAGCTCCGCTGTCTGTTGCTCCCGCTCCCTATTCGGCGAGGGGGATTGTTGGCGTTCGGAGACTCGTCGGGCGTGACATTTGATACCCAGCAGAGGGAGCCTTGTCGTTCGTTTGTTCCTCAAGCTCCCGCTCACAGTGCATTTCTCGGCGGCGGTTCACATAGACATAGCTACATAGAAAAATCATACAGCTTCAGAAGCTTTCCCCTGCATTGGCCCATGATCACACTGGGTATTTTTCTGCATCTTCACTACATCTCGAAACGATGCATGCGTATTCTTTTCAAATTCTACTCTTCGGTCAGAAGCTGTACCTGGGAACTACATTGGAACCTCAACTCATGAGAGTGTTGCTCAAAAGATTGTGTGCTGATTGGAGAAGTCCTTCAAACAAACGAGGGGGAATAGTGTTAGCATTGTAGCCGCCTATACTTAATGTGAGTTTGAAGACACGGAGAAGCCAGTTGCCAAAGAGCAAGTGCTCTTCCAGGATGACGCAAGCGCATACACTTTCATGCAAGCGCCGAAAATATCTATTGAAGTTCGGCGAAGGGGTAACGAACCAGATTGCATCTAAGATCAACTGATTATTCTTGTCTCTTAGTGTGAGAAGTAAGGTTATAGATCTGCTTTGGTTAGGTAGTAACTCGGGATTTTTTTGGTAAGAACTTCGGATCATGTCCGTTGCACTTGATCCAAGTGACAACTGACTACCTATTTTGACGTTACCATCGAGTTCCATTACCTCGCCCCTCTATAACCCCTTTAGAAATCCCGGGCTCGGCGAATCAAAAGAGCATTCGCTGATGGGGGGAGGGGGGGGGGGGGGGGGGGGGGCAGGGAGGGGGGGGGGGGGGGAGATCGAAACTATCGCCTCTAGGCAAACACAACACAACAACTCTACGCCCTTGGAAACGAAAACGTGGCATGCTCAGATACCATGTTCAACCGCTTCGCACCCCACCCCCACCAAGCAAGAGAAGGAACTTCACGCCAATGTGAAGTACCATTCGGTAGAACTGTCCATCGATATCATGCCTTCCCGTTTCTTCTTTCCCCATCCGCGCGAGCATGCGAATCGCAGACCACCGCGTCTTAGGTCTACACCGCACCCCAAGCAGACAGCCCCGTATCCGTCGCGGTCCCCCCCCACCCGACCGCACCCAACCCGGCGTTGGTCGCAATAGTTCGGAAGCGCAACCCACATCGGGCAGCGCTCGACTACCTAAGGTACTTACCTATCCAGGACACCGCATCTTGCGAGCGTCACCAGGTTACCACCGCACACCAGCGAAAACCCGACATCGAGCAGCTTACCTGCCCGACAAGCCCGAGTCATGTCGAACTTCCTTCCCCGTCCGACCGTTGGTCGATGACGGAACGGCTGGGACGCCCCCTCCACCCCACGGAAGGTACCTGACGAACCTTGATCAAGGTTCGCGACCGAGGGTGCGGGTCGTCCGTTGAGTGAAGTTGGAGGTACAGTACGTACCCTAGTTACTGCAACCCCTACTTACTGCAAAAACGCTAGTTACTGCAAATATTTGCCTATACCAGGAGTTTTTATATGGGAGATACCCTAGTTACTACACTTATTACAAATTATAAATCGATTTGCTAATATTTACAGTAACAAGGGTTAGTTTTTAGTGCGGCGAACCTTTATTTTAAGCTTGCTAGGGGCTTGCTGGGAGCACCATTATTAGGGCTATAACGAAATCACTATTAGGGCTATACTCCACATTTTTAAATAAGTCAGCTGGGCGGCACCGGCGCCCGGGCCTTAGCTAGCTCCGGCCCCCATACATTTCTAATAATAATTAAAGCCTTTTACGTTTACCTATCTTTCTTATTAATAACTTACGTGTCTTTCGCCTATTTTATTTTTTATTACAGATTTAAGCGTTTTAAACCTTTAAGGTGCTTTTAGCCGTTTTTACACCCTTAGTTAGTTATAACACCCTTTGGTAGCAACTTTAATTAAGCTTTAAAGCCTATTTCCAAGGTTAAAAAATTAGGTGTTATTAGTGCTAGTGTTAGCGCGGGCAATAAAAATGTATAGCACTCCTAGAAAGCTTTAATTGCTACTAGAAATGTGTAGGAGCCGGAGCTAGCTAAGAGCCGGGCGCCAGTGCCGTCTAGCTAACTTATTTAGAAATGTGGAGTATAGCCCTAATAGTGATTTTATTATAGCCCTAATAGTGGTGCTCCTTGCCGGGGGCTTGCCGGGGGCCTGCTAGGGGCCTAGTAGCTAGTTATAAACTTAATTTCCGGTACTTTTAACCTTTTACTAGTCGCATATTATTACTACTAGAAGATCC
>JAJJKE010000135.1:0-55329 GCA_022376655.1 Xylariomycetidae sp. FL0641 | reverse complement strand
AAAAACTATAACTTCGCCTCGTTTACGTATTATTAAAGTAAAATTATTTATTAAAATAAACTAAATAAAAGCGGTCTAGCCGTTTATCGTAATATTAATATAAAGGCATTAAATCTATTTTATTATAATAAACTAGTTATTAAGTAAAAAAACGGGGCTAAAATAAAAGTATTATTAAAAAGTCGGTTTAAAGCTTTAAAATTGCCTATTAAACTTATTTTATAAGGTTAAAGCGCTATTTTGCCTATCGCCCACTTTAAAAGTAATAATTTAAGGGTTTTCGCGATACTTACAGAACTAACTTTTAAATAAGCCCCTTTTCGACTTGCTTTTTATATTTACATCGGGCAAATAAAAAAAATATATTAATTAAGGCGTCCCTATTACAATACCGTTCCCTTTGCCCTTTTTTATTAAGTTTTCGTAAATTTATAATTTTCATAGTTTTCAATTACTAATATAGCTAAACAAATAATATAACCAAAATTATTATAAAAAAAAAAACGATCGCTTATTTAATTAAACTACATTATTATTTTTAAATAAAATAAATATAATTACCAGGTTAGCAAACTAATAAATTAACTAAATAACTCTCCCGCCGTTACTAAAAGCATAACCATCGCTATTATTATTACTAAATAAAAAAAAAAGTTTTTATAATAACCGTTATTAATAGCTTATTAAGCTTATTTATAAATTAATTTTTAAAACTTATTTAAAAAGGATTAAATACGCTTATCCAAAAGAGCTAAATAAACTAAAAATACCTCGCTTACTTATAAACACACACGCAGCGCGTTTACAATAGCGGGCAAAGCCCGCAGCCAAAGGGGTTTATACCTGGCCAAAAGCCAGGTTAACGCAGCCCTCTATATCGAAAAAAACGAAAAAAACAAATGGAACGAAAGGAACGCGTTTATCATAATCAAAAACGAATGGCGCGCAGCAAAATTAGGGCAATAAACGCGTGTATTAAGCCGCTGGTAAAAGTGATCCTAGCTATCGTGACGATGGTTCGAAAAACCATCACTATATAGGGCTGTGAGGCCCGTCTGGCAAGCCACAGTGGCAGCCACTGCGTGGCTGCGGCCCTGCAGGCCAATGCGCTAGCCCGAAGGCCGCCCGAAACAGCCGAATGCCCTGAGCCCCAGTGCAGTGTGTAACCCAACCACCGCTTGCTCGCTCGCTCGCTCGCTCGATCGATCACCCACCCCACCGCCACCGAATCTTTGCCTCCGGGTGCAAACGCTAGGCCCGGAGCTTCTGCGGCGCTACGCTGGCACGCTGGCAGGCATGGAAGGCCCGGCAGCTTGACTTGACCATCCCCGCAAAGAACGGGAGGGAGCCGAGGGATGGAGGCAGGGGAGGCGGGGCCGGATGGATTGAATTGGTTGATAACCCCGCATTCGAGCTCGGTCGCTTCCCCGCAGTGCAAGGTGGTGGTGGTGGCCGCCGGGGCTTGGCACCCCTCATCTTTAGGGTAAGGTAGGGGGTGTGGTCACCGTCACCCAAAGCATCTTAATACTCCGAAAGAATTGGCAGGTTTGGATGGGATTCTGCATACGATTGCCATTTTGAGGAGGAATGTACGCAAAAGAGAAATAAACCATTGCGTGGTGAATCCGCCGGCCAGGAGTCTGCGGCTTGGTGAAGTTGGCCCCAAGGGGAGCCCTACGAGCCATCAAATTGACGAGATGATCCCATAGTGCACACACCAAAGCATAAGCATCGTCTCCTATCTTGTTTTCCCGGGGCTTAACCAGAAGTAGGAAGCACTTATATATATCACTTGTACCGATCCCATCATGGATTATCTTAGACGACGACGACGACTATAAAGCAGGGCGTAAACCCCCCTGCGTTCAGCATATCTCGACCAGGCAGCCGTCACCGCGTCCGCGAAGCCCACGGTAGGATGTTGCAGCTGCTTGGTTCAAAGAGCCCAAGGCCCACGGTGTTGTCTACTCGACCGGCACCATGACGCGATCCAGATCGGGGCCATACTCGTCCGCGAACGCATAGAACACGATCTCGTTCGCCTCGCCGGCGTGCAGATCCGCGTGCAGCACGCTGCTCGCGCTGGTCATGCCGTCCCCCGACGGCAGGAACGCGAGCGTCTGCACGACGCCGTTGACGGCGACCGCCGCCCGCCGCTGCGCGCCGTCGCCGTTGGCGTAGTGGACGCGGAGGGTCGAGCGCGCGGCGTCGCTGCGGACGCCGGCGAAGGTCACGGTGCCGTTGGCCGCGCCGCCGACGTCGCCCACCGCCGACCCGCCGCTGCAGCCGGAGCAGGCGACGACGAGCGCGCCGCCGGCCAGGGCCGCGTCCTCGGCCTCGGGGGCGGTCTCCTGCGGGCCCGCGGCCCAGGTGCCGGCCGCCACGTCGGGCACCCAGTTGACGTGGTTGGCCAGGGAGGCCGTGGCGCCGTCGAGGGTCAGCGGCAGCCAGACGTAGGTGCTGCGCATGAGGTTGTCGGGGACCCAGCGGTCGCCCAGGTAGACGGCGGCGCCGCTGCCGTCGCCGCCGAGGGGCAGCACGTAGTTGGTCTGCGAGGCGTAGGTGTTGGACCCCTCCTCGGCGAAGAGCTGCCAGTCGGACCAGGGCCCGGCCAGCGAGGTCGCCGTGGAGTACAGGTTGTCGTTGGGGTCCCAGCCCGTCAGCTGCGAGCCGAACATGAAGTACGTGCCGGCGTGCTTGACCACCGCCGGCGCCTCGATCGCGTCGCCCGCCCACAGGTACGTCGACTCCGTCACGTTCAGGTAGTCGGCGCTCAGCGCGTCGATGCGGAGGCCGTTCTCGCGCTGTGGCGGTCGGTGTGGTTAGCATTGCCCCCCTTTTTGCCCCCCTTATACCTTACAGGCCTGCTGGATCCGCAGGCAACTGGAAACGAAGAGACTCACATCCTCGGTCAGCAGATACGCGCTGCCGTCATCGTCCTTGAACAGCCCAACATCGCGGCTCTGGAAGCCCAGGGGCTGGAAGCTGTACTGGTACTCGTAGGTGCCGCAGACGCTGGAGCTGGTGGCCACGCCGACCTTGGCCTCGGCGTAGTCGCTGTCGTCGATGTGCATGTACATGACGTACAGGCCGGTCTCGTCGTTGTAGATGACCTTGGGCCGCTCGACGACGCGGTCCGGGCCCAGGTCGCCGCCGTCCTCCGACTCGGACAGCAGCGCGCCCTCGTACGTCCACTGCACCAGGTCCGTCGACGAGTAGCAGTTGATGTTCTGGAACGCCGAGCCGTCCGTCTTGTCCTCGCCGATCAGGTAGTACGTCGACCCGTCCTGGATGATGCCCGCGCCGTGCGCTTGGATGTGCGCTGGCTCATTCGTCTATGCGAGTTGTCTAGATGTCAGCCACTGTATCTCATCGTGTAGTGACCCTTTCACATGAGCTACGGGACAGTTTCTCCTTTCTAGGGAGGCTCGCCAGGCACTGCTGTGATCGTGGCCAGGGAGGTTTTGACTGACTGCTGTCCATGTGGCGCCGGGTACGATCTGTAATGTTGCTCGTGCCGAGTCCGCTGCCAGAAGCAGTAGGGCCGACGGCAAGGACAGCATTGAGGGCGACATGATGCTGGATCGTGAGATGTGTCTTCGACTTGGCGAGGCTGGGCGAGATCGAGGCGCAAGACTATGCGGTGCGGTAGTCGCTCACTTATAAGTTCTTGTCTGTATTTTGATTACTTCATGCGATCCACGCGCTCGGTCCTGTTGAACCAGACTTGGGCATCCCGTGTAGGGTAGCCTCGAAGCCCTGTCGGTGCCTTCGAGGCACCAATGGAACATCGAATTCTCGTCCATTCGTGGGGAAAGCGGCCAAACCGTGACCGTCATCACGAAGCCAAGCAACCAAGTCGACTGAAGTATGGATCGAAAACTTGGATTCACGTGTAGGGCCCCGCTCATCTGCAGAATGTCGGTATACTCCGTAGACGGGTTGCGACGCCAATACACTGACCAGTGACCACTCGTGTTAATGCAAGACAACGCACGGCTCTGCTACGACATACTAATTTCCACCATCTCCTAACAAGTCGAAGCCATGCCATTGCCGTCCACCCCGTGGGACGGGAGTCCACCTCCCGCGCTGCTACCACCGTCAACGCAGCCGAGTTATAGGCATCGCGTAAAGGCGAATAGGATCGGGTTATTGTAGCCGTCCAGCAGTGAATTGCAGGGGAGGCATGGAACCAACTGCTCGTATTGCGTCAGCCCGAACCGTTTGGTTGCATCCGGAGAGGGGGTGGGCTTGTCCTCGGAGGACCACATGACTGTACTCCGTACGTAGATGCGCACAATTCAGAGCTGTTCATCCGTGATGGGTCCAGGCCTGCGCCGGATTTGCGATCTGTTTGTGGGGTACGGGGCCGAGGTGAGATCGTATCATGGTCAACATGGTAGTGGTAGTGGTAGTGGTAGTGGTAGTGGCAGTGGTAGTGGTAGCTGTGCAAAAGCATGCCGAGGTTGGCCATTATTCTCACTCCATCCAACTATCCAACTCTTAAATCCCGTCCATATGAAAGGACGTGTACCAAAGTATTATTACCTTGCAGACACTGCGACCTGCACATGCAGAAAACGATCACGCACAATGCCGCTGGTTCAGGAAATTCGATATGTCCCTCAATTCCAAGCTTTCTCTCTTAGATGATATAGCTTGGTAGTCGTATCCCGCCGGCCAGCGCCTGCTCAATCGACAGATGTGGTATATGCGTAAGGAGGTAGTCGTACAACGTCGTATGAAGTGTTTATACGCTCGACAAAGGGAAAGTAACATATAATTCGTGCCGCGTCCATCATCTCTATTCGAAAGGGCATGCAGTAATGAGATAAAGTGGCGAGGGAACCCGAACGGTTCTCTCCTGGAAGACCAAGACACGTACCAGTCGTATGGCAGCCAATAAACGCTTCAAATAAACGCCGGAGTCGAAAGCAACTGCTTGTCGTGGCTGCTGCTCATGACACTTGCGTCACCCATCCACATCCATCTTATCAACCATTGTGCTCGCTGCAACAATAGTTCGATCGTCCTCGTCTCGGCTTCTCTTGTTGTTCCCATCCGAATGCTCCTCAGCATGGTTCGAGTTGGTCTCTTTGCCATCAGGGTTTGTACTGCTGTTGGCGCAGAGTCGATACTCGCCGTTCTCCTTCCGCTCAATTATGCCTTCATCAAGCGCCCACTTGGCGAGAAGCCTATCAACTCCAAGACGAGCAGACTCCCCCTTCTCCATGTGCCTGCCAACATGTTCCGTCCATTCATCCCAGGACGTTGCGCCTTCAAAAACGCTGGCACAATCTGGTTTCGGGCACGCCGAACGCTGGGGTGGCCGCCGTCGGGTTACCAGACATGACTGTTGCATGTCCTTAACGTGTGTCTCCCATTCCACCTGCAATTTACTGTCTCCTTTCGCGATCGCCTTCTTGATGGCGAAAGGGGCATGCATGCGCCGTAAATGCTGGGTGAAAAGATCCTTGCGATTGAATTCATTTCCTTTGCCTTCCACAGTAGACAGCGGACAGGAGGAGCATCGGTAGTATGTTAGGCATAAATGCTGCGACGCAATGTGCCTCTTCCACTCGTTTTTGGAACCGAATGTGCTTGTGCAACCAGCAAAGGCAAATGCACACGGGAACGGACGAGTGTGGGCGGCGGCGATGTGTTTTCGCAGGGAAGAGGAATCTTTGAAGGGGGCGTGACTGCAATGACTACAGCGAGTTTCTTGTTTTGGTGGTTGTTTCTGGAGCGACCGCCGTGGGGGCTTCGCTCGCACCGAGGGGGTATTCGGATCAAGAATGAAGGGAGGGTCGTCCACAGCGGGTTCGATAGCTTCCAAGGGAGATCTCCCATCTGGCTTGCCATCCAAGCCGTCCATTGCGGCCGCTTGCGCATGGCTGGAACCCGCTGGATCCCCACTCATGTGCCGGACATGACTTAGAGCCTTGAGCTGCTCCGCTGCCTCTTGCATCTCGGCCGAATCTTCGACATCGTCTTTCCTGGATGTCGCTGAGCCGGGTGCCACATGAGCATATGCCAGTCCGGCAGCAGCCGAGGACTGGGACATGCTTAGATGGTCAAGTCTGCTCGTGCTTCCCCGGCGGACCGGCGTTTCCGGGTGTAACTGAGACTGATTCGGATCTCGATGATGTAAGTCGTGTCGATGTACAGTCGGCGTGGTGGCAGCGGCTTCTCGGGCCTCGAGAAGGATACGCCCATCTTCCATGTCCTTTTCCGTAGCCTTGTTCACCGACACGGACCCAACTAGTCGCTTGTACAGATGGGTCATGTTGTGCGAGTTGACGTAGCCTAGGAAGCAGCATACCTTATCATGCTGTACAACATTCCAGACTGAGACTGGCATGGAAATCAGAAGCATGGTAGGAGGCCCGATAAACATACCCTCGACGGCGATTTTGGAGGCGATGGCTGGGGCGTTGTGGAGCCAGTGGTTGAATGAAGAAAGGTCAGGACTCGCTTCACCCACGAATGTGGTGCAAACCAAAACCCTCGGCTCATCGAAAGTGAGATCTGCCACCGCGCTGGGGTGGATGGCGTTGTCCTCCCTCAGGGATCTGTCGTCGCCATCGGTGGTGGGGCGAGGTGATTGCAGCCGAGGACTAGGCGACGGGGCCAAAGGACAGAGCATCAAGCTCTTGCTTTTGGTGGCAGTCATCATGTTGTAGAAGACCGGCAGCCTTTCTGGGCTAGTTATGCTCTTACTTGCTCCATTGGTAAGACCGGAAGCTTGTAATAGATCACGGTGCCTGAGGATGGCAGCCTCCTGATACAGTTGTTCCGTATTGAAAGGTCTGCCGTTACTCAACTTGGCGAAGGCCTCTGTTAAGTTTGCCGTGAACGAACGAGCGCCGGGTTCTCGAGTATACTGCTCGGGCCTACTCGTCGCAATGATCTGCTTGACGCTATTGCCATTGTATATGGGCTGCTCTCGCGATGCGCAGGTGTCGAGAAGTAAGAGCATATCGGACTGTGCCTCCTCGAACAGACACCGGAATCCATCCCACCTCAGTTTGGGGGCATTCTCTCTTGCGTTGCTGAACGCTGGTTAGAATGGTTACGTGCGTGGTCATGGGGGAGCATACCAGGCCCAGAAGAGTTGACTATTCGCACCAACGAAGCCGTAACCGGCGTAGTATACAATCAACAGCTTGTCCGGACCAGCGTGCTCGAGGAAATTTGACATCCGAATGCCCAGCTTGAGACTGGCATTGGCTACGGAGGGTATGGACCATCGTTCTGTGCGGTAATTATAACGATCGCGGAAGACGTGCTCGAGGGCAGCAAGGTCCGGTTCGACGGCGTCGTCCTCGTCCCACCGCAGCAGCAGCACGGAAACCTCACTGTAAGGGGATCTCTGGGATTGTCGGTATATGAGCATGGCGGCATCTTGCAGATGCCTCGCAAACGACTCGAACTCATGTCTCTCTGGAGGTGGTGGTGGGGCTGCAGGCTCGTGGACCTGATAGTGCTGGGCGGGTTGAGGCTTCAGGCCGTCAGTCTACGGGTCACTCGGAAGGCATTGAAGGCTCTCACAGCTTCATGGGCATAGGAAGACGTCTGGGAAGCACTGGGCTGGGGCTCAACCTTGGGCGCCAGCCTTCTCTTCTTGGCCGCCGGTTGATCCATAGGGTCGGGCACTCGACGCGTGGGGGAGGAGGGCAGCAGAGCACAGATCAGGGCGATTTGAGCGTGGCAGGCTCTTCACGGCGGCTCAGAAGGGTCTATGCCTGGCTATGATGAAGACATTGAGAGCGACGAGCTCGCGGGTGACCGTGGGCGGCGTCGAGGGTGAAATCAGGCTGGCAAGAAAGGCTGTCCGCAAGGCTGGATTCGGGGTGTTTTTGGTGGTTGTGCTGGCGGGCGAGGCGGGCTGGGCTTTGGGGGGGGAGGGGAGGGATTGGGATGGGCACTCTGGCGTCCGGCCTCAAGCTCTGGCACAGTGGCACGTCCGCTTGGGATCTGGGTTTCTGGGAGACGGGACCAGGTCCGCCCCAGGACCCTTCGGCCTCAGTGCCAGCTTGGCGCTTCTGAGGTGCCCAAGCCAGGCTGCGTGTTTGTGGGGCAGAGCCAGCCTAGGCCCGCCCGCGCCCGTCTGCGCCCGCCTGCGACGACTCTGCCGCTCAAGACCCGATCAAGTCGACCACTCGTTGCGCATTGCCAGCGTGCCCGCGCGTGCCCGCTGTCGGCTGGCCAGCTGTCCGCTAAGCCCTCTTGGTGTGCCGGATGCTACTGGGTAAAGCGGGGGTTGCAGTCAGCGGGGCACCGTCTGCGGCTGCAATTGGCCCTGATTGGTCACCAAGGTCCTCGCCTGGCCTCGCCTGTCCACTCACAGCGGTCGGCGTGGTGGTACTCACCCGGGACTGGTCAGAGACATGCGCCCGGAGCCCCGCCCGCCTCACCTGGAAGCTGCAAAGTCAGGTTGTCAGGTTTGCGTCTATCGGATTGTCGCTGCGAGGCCTTCGGATTTCCGCAGTGAGGCCACCGTAGGCCACCAGGCCACCAGGCCACCACCGGTGTGCACCTCGCTCTGCCCACTACCATCCCACCATCCCACCCTCTCCTTTATCTCCTTTCCCGCCCTCAAACTGTACAAGACATCATCCGGCCCCTGCGGATTGGCTGGGAGCAGAGTCTAGACTGCCGCCCAAGACCACTTCGGATGCTACAGGCTTGTTTCAGCCACCGTCGCGATAGTTGCATACATCTCCAACTTGTCGTGACTGCACGGTCAACCTGATATGACGAGCGAGTCTTCTCCTTCGCTGTTTCTTGCGCCTTTCACCTCGTCTGGTGTATCTGTTATCAGTCGTCTTCCTGTCGTACCGAAAAGCAATAGAAGGACAGACATGAACAGCAAGTGATGCACCGAGGCAAGAAAGGACCTAGGTACCTAGGGTAAGGCACGGATGGTCCGACATCTTGATTGATAAGGTAAGGACGGCAGGTACCTCACCCATCCAACCCGCATTTAGGTATCCTGGTATGGGTTTGCCTTATCGAAATCATGGGTGCAAATCAATGGCTTCAAAACCAAAACCTCAGGCCATTGCCCCCTTTCTTCGAGTTGAAGGGGAGATACGAGCTCTCCCGGCACCCTCGTTTGGGATGGGAGATTTACTATCAGTGTGCAAGTTCGCATGCCTTTACTACCCAGGTATCTCCTTCCTCATTTACCCTGCCCACTCAGGTTACCATTGTTCTTAACCTACCTCGTGGTAGGGTTCTTGACTCAAGAACGGCAACCTCCAACCTGGACATTCCAAGCATTGCGCCTACTTCCGTATCGTTGGGGGTGTCTTCCGCAGCCATTCGATTTCATACATCTGGTTTTGCAGATTGAAAATACGGTTCTCTTATATCGTGTTCATCCACAGCCCTCCCGTACCAAAGTCGGAGTGAACTGCCCATATACGACTGCGAAATTCGGCGTCAGAATGGGAGGTCGAATACCATATCCGCCGGACCCAGAAACCGACGACGCATTCAGCGCTCGCTTTGACAGTCGTCTCATCATCCGACCCGAACCATCAGGCAAGATCGACCCAGTCTGTTGTCTAATAACAGAACTCATGGGGGGTGGCAAAGATGGCATCTAGCATGGCACAATCTTTCTGCCATCTTCGCTTGCTATTGCTCCCGAATTCGTGTTCACCCCTAAGAAACGCTTCAACTCGGAACGCTTCGCCATCCGCAGCACCTACACACATAGACATGAACATGTGGGCTGCGCATGCACCTTGCTTGAAGAAGTCGAGCAACTGCGTGATATCAAATCCATGATGATCTATGCCTTTGGTGCCTGCCGCAGCTTCAACCGGGGCTATGATTCCGAGACGGAATGGCAGCGCGGCGGCAGTGCGTTCGCCTTCAATACCCGCAAAGACGGATGTGTCTCGTTCGTCCTGGAGCGCAAGGGCCCTGATGGAAAGGAGTATCCGGTTACCCAGGAGCGTGCGGAGCTGCGGGCTGTCGTCGCTGCGCTTCGATTCTACCCTTGGTAGTGTGAGGGTGTAAGTGCTGCGCCCTCTCCCTAGAACCACAAGTCACACAGCTTGCTCATAGAGACGGCTACTCTTCTTGAACTGACAGATTCATGTTGCAGTGGAGACGTGTTGTAATAGTTACGGATTCCGAGTATGTGTTCGAAGGAGCCACATTATTCATACCCGAGCCCTCTGAAGACAAGAAGGTAAATATAAACTGGCCCTGTCAGAACTCCCGCCCCTCGACAACATAAGTCTCCACTTTGCTCTACGGAAACGGCTTTCACCACCCAGAATCTGCTATATCTCGAGTGTGGCAGGCCAACTAGACTTTTGCTGATCGTTGGGGCTCTAGTCTCCACTTCTGGAAAGCCGAAGGTCCAACGCAGATCTGTGGGAGGCTCTGTCTGAGAAGATGGGCGAATACGCGCAGTTCGGCTGTGAGATCTCATTCTGGCACGTTCGCCTGTCCTGGATAAGTGAGGCGGCAGCGAAGGCAGTAATGGCCGTTACTTTACACGGCTCGTCTGTAGGAGAATGGCGTGATGTGCTGGGTGCCGGGGTCTAGTCTGGCAAGTAAATAGAAGCCTATCGGCGCAGACACGAGCAATAGCTGGAATAGAAAGGCATGGCTTTGACTCAAGTTATGCGACATTCGAGGTCAAGAGGTTAACAATTCGTGTTAGCTTCTTACGGTACGTGGTCTCTATTATACCAGGTCGACTCTAATCTCGACCCCTTCGTCACTCTCCTTGGTGACGGTGACCTCGACCCCCCAGCCGGGCACGGCGAACGAGCTGACACCGGCCAGGGTTAGGGTGCCATCGCTCAGCTCCTCGCCGGCGCAGCCCCCCGAAAGCGGGTTCGCGTCCAGCACGCGGACGGGGCCCTCGCCCGTCGGCGTCGTGGTCGAGACGGTGTACAGCAGGACGCCGGGGGCGCAGACCTCGCCGTCCAGGCCCCGGGCCGAGCGCAACTCGGCGACGAGGGCCTCCGACCCGCCGTGCCTCTCGACGACGACGACGGCCTTGAGGCCCGCGCCCCCCGTCTCCAGGGGCGTGAGCAGGTGCGAGCTGCTGCTGCTGCTGCTGCTTTCCTGCTGCTCGACGCAGGCGACCTGGTCGTCGGCCAGCCAGCCCAGGCGCCACTTGTCCCAGGCGAGGTAGTCGGGGGCGGGGGCGGCGACGAGGCCCATGAGGCCCCAGCCGCCGGTGTAGGTGCCGGCGGGGCGGCCGTCGAAGGGGTAGTAGTCGGGCAGGCACAGGGCGTGGCCGGTCTCGTGGTTGAGGGTGGCGGGGCCGCCCCAGACGTCGACGGCGTCCTGGCCGAGGGTGACGGCCTTGCGGGCGACGCGGACCTCGCCGCCGGTGCCGGTGCCGTTGGCCCCCGGCACCGCGATCGCCTCCGCGTACGTCGTGCTGAAGTCGATGTCCCGCGCCGCCCGCGTCGGCACCACGTACAGCACGTCCACCGGCAGGTCGTCCGCCGCCGCGAGCGCCCCCGCCGACGCCGCCAGCGCGTCCGCGATGTACCCCAGCTGCGCCCCCGCCGACATCCCCCGGTCGTAGCCGTACGCGCTGGCGTTGTACGGCATGCGCGCGAAGCCGGCCTGCGTGCGCGCGTCCACGACCAGGTCCAGCGCCCCGTAGGAGGCCGTCTTGTACCACTGCGAGAGAGCGACGCGTCAGTCAGTCGGTCGGTCGGTCCAATCCGCAACCCGTGCACCCCCTCCCCTCCAACGTCGAGGGCGAGCAGCAGCAACAGCAAAAAAAACAAAAAAAAACTCACGTCCGCTGCCGCGGGTAGGAAAAAGTCCCTCAGCGCCTCGGGCGTGTCCAGCCCGGCGCCCGTCGCCGGCGCGTCGTCGAAGTCCACGAACAGCATCAGGCCGCGCAGCGTCCCGACCGCCGGCGCGCAGTTGTGGTCGTAGCCGAAGCCGGCGCTGAGGTAGACGTCCTGGTGCGCGGGCAGCTTGCAGGCGTCGGGGCCCGGGGCGGCGGCGGCGACGGCTAGGCCGGCCGCTGGCGGCAGGGTTCGGGGCTTCATGCTTCCTTCGATGCTTGGAGGGAGGGCGAGTGATTGACTGTACCCTTCGTAACTTAGTAGTAGTGGTGATCGTCGTGCCCGTGGTATTTATTGTTGTCAGGGGGAGGAGGGGATGAAAGGGAGGGGGGGGGTGGCGGCGAGGCGCGCTGCCGTTCTCCTTGTTCGTATCCAGTAATTGGGCGTCGGGCGCGCCAAGTCGCTGATACGAAGGTCGCATCGCCGGCGAGCACTCTGCCGTGCCGCGATGGCGTGCCAGAGATTTCGCGCTCCGGGATCGCGAATACTGACGGGGCAGGATCGTAGCTGGGCCCGTGGCCGGGTCCCTGTCGGGCCTGTCTTGCCTGTACGGGCAATGCGGTGGAGTGCGTGCTTCTAGAGCCGGCGATAATCCACGTCGCATGGCAGGTACCGTGGAATCTTGCTTGCAACCCGCAAATAGTTGTTCCTGAAAGTCTGTCTGTCGGCCTTAACGTCTTCGGTATTGTCTACCTCTTTGGACTGGTGAGTACAGCCTCCTGTTTCAGGGGTTAATTGATAGGAGGTGGAAACACACACCATGGTGATCAGAACCTAGTTAATCGATCCCAACCCCTCAGCTCAAGATCGAGCAGTACAGAACGCGCTATACACGGCAGCAAAGGCGGATTGGTGCCTTGGAATATAAGGTTGACGGCAAGTTTTATGTTTAATACCGTACCGGGTTCAAGATCAATCAGGCTTCGTCGTGGATTTTAGATGGAGACCTGGGGGCGGAGTGACACGAACAGCCCCAACCTCATAGAAGGGGAGGGAAAGACGGGCGACAGGCACTTAGCACGCGAGAAAAATAAACACGGCAACTAGAAAGGGGAGGAAGGAGTAGGAGGACCCAGTACCTGAATTTGAATGATCACCGCAACCACGATTCATATCAACTCTCAGATAAACAAGGTACAGACATACCTAGTCGCCCACATCTAAGGTCAATGTCCACAAGTATGTAATCCGAAGAAGCGGCTCAGCAAGTTACAGTGAATGGCATCAATTGGGTATATAGAGCTCGGATGCGTCGAGTCTCATAGCGCAGAACACACTATAGGGCAATGCGGTACTCCTTAACGAGTGGCAAACCCGCAGATTTTCTTCCCTTCTCCGCGTCCCCCTACTTCACTACGGGCGAAAAAGCATCGTATGAATTCCTCAGATAGGGTATGCTCATGGCATAAGCATACCCCAGACCGTGACCACCGGACCTCCCTACATCTTGTCGGGCGTGGTGTGCGCATACTCGACCTTCTCCTCGGCGTCGACCATGTTGCGCTCGACGCGGACGATGGAGCGGTCGTTGTGCGTCTTCCAGGCGGGCGTGCCCAGGTAGGGGAGGGAGCCGGGGCCCTTGTCCTCGAAGATGGCCACCACCTCCTCGAGGGGCTTGTTGGCGGTCTCGGGGAACAGGAAGAAGGCGTGGACGAACATGGCGGCGCAGAAGACGGCGAAGAGCACGTACGTCTGCCAGCTGATGTTGGCGAAGGCGACGGGGGTGAAGTAGGCCAGCGCGAAGTTGAAGGCCCAATTGCCCGAGGTCGCGAGCGCTACCGCCTTGCCGCGGACGCGCAGAGGGTACAGCTCGGGAGGGTAGGTCCACGAGAACGGACCCCAGGTCGGCGCGTACGAGGCCACGAAAAGGTAGGTAGACGCGATGACGGCCTTTCCGGGCGCTCCGGCGATGACCATGGAGATGGCATCCGTGTCGAAGTGGTCCTCGGGGGTCGCAGGCCGGGAGTACACGGCAAACAGACCGGCATTCAGCGCCATGAAGAGGCACATGAAGAAGGCGCCAACAAGCATGGTAGGTCGGCGGCCCCATTTGTCCATCCAGATCAGAGCCGGCACGGTCAGACCGACGTTGATGATGTACTGGATACCACTGGGGAGAAGGTCGCTACCAATGCCAGCCATGGTGAAGACATACGAAATGTAGTACATCATGACGTTCTGTAAACCCTGTCAGTATACTGACCACGTGACACTCGCTGCGCAAAGTCAGAGGGGTACGTACCATGCCGGTCAGCTGGGACCAGATCTGGGTGAAGAGACCGATGTGGGTTCGGTTGATCATGTTGGGCTTGAACAGCTCGAACCAGGACACATCCGAGTTCATGCGCTCGAGCTCGACGGCGTCCTTGATTTCGGCCATCTCCTTGGCGACGAGAGGCGCATTGGGGTCCCCCTTGCCGTGGACGAGGACGAGAACCTCCTTGCACTCCTCCCAGCGGTCCTTGTTGGCCAACCATCGAGGGGACTCGGGAAGCACCATAAGACCCAGGTAGAGGAGGGCGGCGGGGATCATCTGCAGGCCCCAGGGGAGACGGAAGGCAGCGTCACCGTTGATGTAGCTGGACCCGTAGCAGAGGAAGAACATGATGGCGATACCCCAAGTGATGGCCCATTGCTGCATGCCGATGAACCGTCCTCGCTTCGACGGGGGAGACAGCTCGCCGATGTAGACGGGGACCTGGGCAGAGCAGATACCGACACTGAACCCGTTGATGATGCGGCCGACGATCAACATGGGGATGTTGACGGAGGCGCAGACGATGACAGAGCCGATGATCCTGAACACAAAACTCCGTAAGACCAATGCCGTGTACACACACACATAACACATATTGCGCGACGTAGCTATGCTTACCAGATAATGGCACCAATCTGGATCGAGGTCTTTCGGCCGAAGCGATCAGACAGGAAACCGGAGACGAGAGCGCCCAGCCAGGAGCCACCAGGCATGGCGGCAGTGATGCCACCCTGCACGTTCGCATCGGGGCCGCGGCATTCTCCAGTGACGGGGTCGTCGCCCTGCGCAAGAACGTGTTAGCCTGTTTGCCACGGCGCTATGAAGAGTACCTAGGTACTTTAGGTAGTATGGGATGGGGTCGAGCTAACCTGCTGGTTGAACTGGCACTTGTAGGGTCGGGTGGTGATGATGGCACTCATGGACGAGATATCGAAACCGAACAGCGCACCGCCTTGGAGGATAGGTTAGTTATTGACCCGACCAGACTCAGACATACCCGCGCATCCAATGGCGGGTGGGTGGATGGATGGATGGATGGATGGATGTACGCACCAATGACGGCGGTGGCCGCGATAACGTAGATGTTGCCGAACTTCTTCATGGTGGCTGAGACCCAGCGAGGCTGGTACCTATACCTAGAAGAATGCTGCTCGGCTAAGGAAAGCTATAGGGAAGAGGACAGAGGGAGAGAGAAAGCCTTGTAAGACAAGGCAGAGGGGGGAGTGGGCGGACGCAGATCTTATTATACGGAGGAGGAAGCGGAGGAAGAAGCGGAGGAGGAGACTCGGGTTGACAGACCGCGCGTGGTTGTTGACTGGGGGTGACTGCAAGTGGTGTGGTTTGGTGGTGGCGGTGGGGGAGGCAACGCAGCAGACAGACTTGGGATGGCTCAGGGACATGGGGAGGGGGAGGCAAGCAGACAAGTTCTACCTAACTTCTAAGTAACCCGGAGTCCTGGGACTGTACACATAGCTAGCACACAGCTACAATTGATCGTGAACAAAGGCCGAGCAGCCTACCGCCAATTTTACAGTACGCCGTAACTCGAATACGGTACGGTGAATTATTCTTCATTCACTACTGTCTTACTTGTTACCTAAGTAACTTACCTACCAAGGTAAGTAAAGTAGGCACCTGCTGTAGACATCTTACCGGATACCAGATTCGGTGGGATGATCACTTGCCGAAGACGTCGGATGCCGTGGTCTGGCAGCTGGTGGGAAGTCAAAACGAAGACGGCCTGTCACGGCCCTGGCGGTGGCGCAAACCTTGGGGACTGATGAATGCATGAAACGCTCCTGTACGACCGAGCTATCATTTCATCTCACCTTACCCTTACCTCCACGGTGGTAATCGGCGCGACTCTGTCACGAGGACGAGCAGGCAAGACAAGAAAAAACAAGGCCGTCCCATCCACTGCTTTGGGAGCTGCTGATGGACGGTTGGACGGTTGGACGGTTCTCCAGATTCCCTCTCCCCGGCGTCGTTTCGATTGGGGGAAATGGCGCGAACAACCCCACAATCCCGTACGGAGGTCACACGCGAAATGGGGCGACGGGGGAATGAGCACTGAGCAGATGGGGGAGAGATGAGGAGATGAGGGGGGGGGATTGACTCGTTGAGGAAAACGAATTCATCAGACCGTCCAGGGAGCTGAATCCTGCCGATCCGCACCTGATCAGGGAATACTACTATAATGGCGAGGGAATGCTGCTCGGTGGAATGCTGATCGCATGTCTTGTTATTCGTGCCATTGTTCGAGAACGCGAGATCGGCGTGCCAGAGCTTCCCACCGGCTGGAGAGTTCGTTCGGGGCGTGTGCATTTCCGGGGTGCTGAGTGCTGGGGTTCGGTGCAGACCTGGACTTTCTTTCTGGAGTTCTGCTGCTGCAACGTGGCCCGCGTGGTCCCCCTTTACCCAGTTAAAAGTAAGGTAACAAAAATCAACAGCATTTTCGTTGTCTCGGTCCCTCCTTCGACAAAACCGCCAAACAATGCCATCCTCCAAATGCAAAGTCCCGTCCCACGGTATGCCGTCACCCACCACCAGCTGAGGCAAGCCGCAAGCGGGCGAAAGCCAGCCCGGCAGTCGGCGCGCGGCGACAGGTAGGCCAGGCAGGCATTTGCATCCTTCAACAGCTAAGGTAGCCATGCTAGCAGGGTTCGGAAATACTATACTTAGTATAGTATTGAGGTTAATACTATACTATACTTAGTACTACTATAGTACTACTATAGTATCAAAAGTAGGGTCCACTTTTTTACGTAAAAAATATACCACTAGATAGCCCGATTTTTTCTGGTTATAATTATATGTTAGCCGTTAGTATAGTATATAAGCATAGCCCGTTAAAAATGGAAAAGAAAAATAAAAAAATAAAAAACAATTAAAAAAAACCTTTTATTATTCTTTTCTTTCTGATGGTTTTACACCTAAAAAATATACCATTTATAGCCTGACTTTTGCTTATAATTATTGCGCGTTAGCCGCTGGTATAAAATATAATTATAGCTCATTAAAAAAAAACCAAAAAATAAAACAATAAAACAATAAAACAATAAAACAATAAAACAATAAAACAATAAAACAATAAAACAATAAAACAATAAAACAATAAAACAATAAAACAATAAAACAATAAAACAATAAAACAATAAAACAATAAAACAATTGTTTTATTATTCTTTTCTTTCTAATGGTTTCATATCTAAAAATGGATTATTTTATAGCACGACCTTTGCTTATAATTATTACATGTTAGCTGTTAGTATAAAATATAGGTATAATTTAAAAAGAAGGATAAAAAATAAAAAATAAATTCTTTTTATTATTCTTTTCTTTTTAATAAGTTTATATTTTAAAAAAATATCGTTTTATAATCCGATTCTTACTTATCCTTTTTATATATTAATTATTTATATAACTTATTAATATAGCTAAAAAAAAGTAAAGAAAAAAACATTTTTGATTAAAAATATTAATTTAGTTTTATTTCATTCTTTTATTTTAAAAGAAACTATCTTTTAATATAACATTTAAAGTATAAGAGCTATAAACGGATCTTTAAAAGCCGTAAAAAGATAAAGATCTACTTAGCACGGGCTTCGAATTACCGTTAATATAACAAAGATATTTTCTTTATTTTTTTCTTATTTTTTTCTTTCTTTCTTGTAGTTTTTTTTTTTCTTATGTTTTTCTATTATATAAGTTTTTATTAGTTTTCATAGTAATAGTTATATAATATACACTATAATATAAGCTATAAAAAAGCCTTAAGCTTATATTTTTTTTATTTATTTTTCATGGATTTATTTTAGTTTATTTTAGTTTATTTTATTTTATTTTATTTTATTTTATTTTATTTTATTTTATTTTATTTTATTTTATTTTATTTTATTTTATTTTATTTTATTTCATTTTTCCAAGGTTTTTTTTCCCATGGTTTTTTTCCCGATTCGTGGCTTGCTACCAGCCACATGTGGCTAGTACACCTTCAAAAACCAACCTTTAAAAATTATTAACTAATTAACAAAAAATAATCTAATAAATCAGGTAATAGTATTACTATATAACTTTTTATAGCGGATTTAAAGGTATATCTTATCTTATCATATTAAGTGGGGATAGTACCTTAGTATACTAAGTATAGTATTGAGGTTAATACTATATTATACTAAGTATAGTAGTACTAAGTATAGTACCAATACTATAGTATTTTTTCCGAACCCTGCATGCTAGCTAGACCATGGACCAGGCGGTCCTGCGGGATTCGATGCAGCCGATTCACCATCATTCCGGCGGTGCCCTTCCACTGCAGCGCATCGATGCAGGCCAGCAGGCTGATCCTGGCAGCGGTCCGAATAGGAGCCCGGGCCAGGAAGCTTGCCAGGCTGGGAGGGGCCCCCCCATCCACTACCCCGGGACAGCTTTCCCCTTCCAGCTCTTTGCATCTTCTCATTGGTCCGACCCAGATTTCTCCCCGTAGCCATCCCAGTCTGCCCCGGACAGAGCCCCGGACTTTGTTCCTGCTTGCTGCTGCTGCGTCGCTTGGAGTCGGTGAGCTCCCGGCCATCATCAGTCTTGTTGGTCACTCATCAGTCAATCAACCCGTCCATCCATGTTCGCGGCTTTCGCATCCGCCAATCGTCGCGTAGACAGGAAGGATCTTGGGATGCTAGGAGGTATGTCTACTAAGTATACCTATAGACTTCGGGACCGACAGTCATTCGACAGCATCTGTTTGTGTTGGGATGGTGCCCGGAAGTTGGGAAATCACGCGGCCATCCATTTCCTACCTTACGGTACATACTGTACTGTACTTTACACGATCGTCCCCTCGCCATCTGCAGCAGTTTGCTTTCCCGGAGCCTCTCTCGGCTTCCTGCAAGCCACTCATGCGCAAGCAGGCATCTTCGGCCTCGGGTTGGCTTACCGCAATCCTCCCGTCACGTCACGTTCCGTAGCCGACAGCCCTGGGGCCAGACGGCAGCAAACTTGTCAGGCTTGTGTTTGCTGGTCCTACTTACTGGCTGTCTTGCGATTGCTCAACCCCAATGCGTTTTTGTGAGGGACTTATCAGCGGGACTCTGCCAAGTCGTGACCGACAGCCATGCCTTTCGTCGACCACAATGTCGGATTTTACACAAGCACACGAGGCTGTCTGGTCGCACTTCTCAAGCAAACCCAGTCCGACGCTTCCGCACCGCTTTCCTTGTAGTGAATTTGTACGATCGCCGCAGTTATTCGATGTACTACTTCTCCAGTTGGGGCCGTGCTCATCTGCTTCACTTATTGGTTGGTGTCAGTATTCAGTCAATTGCTTGAAAGCAGGGTGTCTCGGGCACGCTCCATTCTACCTTCGAGCTGGCTGCCCTTATAATCTGCTGTCTGCATTGCGCTGATGCGTTGGCAACTTCAAAGAGCAAAGCAGAGCTATCTTGGTCATACCCAGTGTCTTACTGCCGGTGCCCCCATTCAGCTTGTGTGATAACGCACACTGATCTCTTCAAATTCGAGAGACACCCACTGAAAGCTCCGCAGGCATTGGATGTAGCCTCGATGCTCGTGGGGACAAGTCTCTTTATCAAGTTCAACGTTACACGCACTAAGGAGTAGTGGAACTACCTACACAAGTGCTCCGCGCTGGGGACTGCTGGGGCAATGCGCTCTCGCCCTCCTAGACCATTGCATCACAAGCCGAAAATTTCATGTCGGATTCTCCAAAGCACTGCTTTCCAATGTGCGAGTCTTGTCATCTAGACGGTGCAGATTTCGGCTGCCAGCATCCCGCCAGATATGAGTAACTGCTCGAATTGGGGAGCCTCGAAGCCAACTATGTCTCATCACGGACACGCTCTTCGGAGCTTGTTCCACCCAATCTCAAGGTAATTATGGAATGCTGGTGCAGATGCGCCCAATGTATTCGGAACTGTTGACGGATGCGGATAGGCACTTTCAACGCGGTTGGGAGTGCCTCTTCGCAGACACCGAAATTTGAGCAGAAGGTGACCAAGAGATCCGCAGGGTGCAGTCGTCCCAGGTGCAAGTATCCCCTTTTTCCCTCGTGCATCGGAAAGTCCTTTTGGGTGTGGCCATCCCATCGCTCTAATTCTTCGCCTTTTGCGCAAGTAGCCTTCCGTCAAGACTGTCTTCGGTAGTCCAGGGTACGGGAGTAACTCCCGTACCCCGGGGAGTTAGTAGGCTTCTGTGGGACGATGAGCCCAAGATATAGTCCGTGGCTGAGACGATGCTATATACAGGTGTGGTCCTTTCTTCCTTCTGGCCCTTCATAGTGCTTCCAATTAAGCGGTCAGTGATGCCGTTAAAGGCGAATGCCCTGAATGGGTCTCCTGATACCCTCGACCAAGACCACGCCTTCATCTCCACGAGATCATCACGTTTATGTCGTTTTTGCCACAGGAATTAGGTTACCAATCGCGGCTGGGTTTACTTAATGCACTCGTCCTTCCGAATCCCTCAATAGGAGTCGGTTGAACCGCAGAATTTGCCGCCTACCTATTCATGGTCATCTTCTGCTCAGCCAAGTCTACTTTGCGTCACTAGTGTCGTCGAACTATATCAATTCCAAGCACTGGTGCTTAAACCTCATGTGTCCTTGCGGTGCCGCGGTGCCTTATTCTCTCCCAGCATGGCCGCCTTAACACGATGACACACGATGGTACTCAAGATCCGTTGAACTATCGGTGACAGCATGCCAGGAGGTCATCGAGACCCAGTAGACGGTTGGATACTGTTGACTAGCCCTTACAAGAAGAAAGGCGTGATATCAACATGGCGGAAGACCTGGCAGGGAAATAAGCGCGTTCCTGATGTCGTTGGCGGTTTTGAGTTAAGTTGCAGCAACGCCCTTTACGAACGCGTAGCTTATGCGGTCTCACTGTTTCCGTTGTTAGTTGTCATCGTATTGAGAACGGGACTCGCAATTACCCTGGTCCATGTAGCAGCCGCCACTTCTGAGCAACCCCTTAAGCGTTCTTCAATTGCCAGGGCACTCGAGGGCAGTCTCATAAACGATCAATCAGTTATCAGTAGGCACAAAAATGCGTACTCGCCATATATTGTCCTTGAGCTTGTGCTGTATGTTGTCACATCAATCCCTACACACGCGGGGTTCTGATGAACGTGTTAAGGTCAAGCCTCGAAACGGCGCCCTACCACTGTGGCATATGTCTCTGTCGGGTAGACCGTGTTAATAGCAAATACCGCAAGTCTAGGTCGAGGACTCGAAGGAGGTCAAAAAAAAGAAAGTCTGAGTGCGCACGGGTGGATGTATCAGACCGTCGAACAAAACAGAGCCGGTGACAATGTTTCGATCACCGGAGCCGTATCCTCGTTCATCGCCGACTTAGTTGCTCGTTGAAAGGTCGCATTTACAAGGTGAGTATATGAAGGCATCCGTGCCTGGTCAATTTGTCCCTAACCAGAGATGGCCCAAGTCAAGACAGGGCGGGCGAGGAATAAGAAGAATAACAGAAGAATGGCCACTTTGTCGGTGGTTGCTCTGCTATGATCTGTCCAGAGTAACGAGTTGGGTTTTTGGCGGTCTCCAAAGATGACCTTGTCTTGATCGCAACGAGGCCCTGATGTTGGTGCCGCTGGACGTGAGCCTGCTTCATAATTCTGCAGGCCGTCACATTGCTTAGCACTTCATGCACCGGCACCGAAAACAATGACTCACATCTGCGGAGGTCAGCTGTCGCTACCTCGTGCTCGCGAGTCGCGTGAATACGAACTCGAGGATGGCAATCGCCAGCCTAGGGATTAGTCAGGTTCATAGTGGCGATACGAAGGTTAGTTCGGTTGGTTGGCAAGCAATGGCACAGCAACCTGGAATGGAACGACCTCGGGGATTGGGTTGCCTCTTGTTACCTTAGTCAGAGGGCGCCGGATGCACCGCCACAAAACCAAGACCAACCGGATAGGACCGGGATCTTGTAGATCCCCGGGGGCCCGGAGACGGGTCTCGAGCGATCAGTTCGTCTGCGGGTTGATGCCCAATGAAGAGCCTGAATTGTTTGGTTTCATGTGGCGGGATATCCAGAGCAGCTGGGGGTGCATTTCCTGATGCGGAGGTCCTCTCTGCCACCTGCACGCCGCTTGCAATCGCTTGGTTTGGTTGGGTAAAGAAAGAAACCTTGGCCTCTCGGTTAGGATGACCTAGCCATGACAGTAGGGAATTGTCATCTGCAGGAGGAGTCGCAAGGGATCGTGCAGAGAAACAGACGAGGTCACGAGGGCGGATGGGCCCTTTCATGAATTCGATGCTTCCAATTCTAGTGCCGGCTTACCCATTCCCCCTGGGTTGCCCTGTCCCTGGCAGGTCTGGCAAGTTTTGGCTTCCCTGGGGGTGACACGGCTTGACGGCTGGCACAAGAGTCAAAACCGCTGCCCAGCACGCAAGTACGCACCGGCAAAAGGCAAAAATGCTGGACCGCCCGTGTTTTGCCGTTCAGATGGCCGCTGCCAAGGCTGGTTGACTACCGATGACATCGTTCAGCTGCCAGACCCGTCAACCAACCCGTCAACCTTGGAGGACGCCCACCGATGAGCAGCACTGACAGCCCCCGAATCGGGATACACTGACGGGACCGGCAATATGGGAAGCTAACAGGGTCCGTCAGCCAAGTCAGGGCGCACCGCAGCTTTTAGTGGATGGTGCTCAGCCACAGGAAACGTAGGTCCAGTACGAATGGATTGGAGCGCGACCAGCTTACTATGTACGGCTGGGGAAATGCGATTCCAATCATTCCAGAGTCAGGTCCAACCAACACCATTCCCTCCCGTCTCCAAGCCAAGCTGCCTTCACTTGCGACCTTCACTATCACATTCTCAGCAATGCCATAGTGTCCATCATCGCAAACACTCTTCATTACTAGGCGAACAACACCTGAACACCTTCTGAGCTACTACTAGACCGGAGATAAGGAAGGTCGAGGACGTAAGAACCCGAGCTTACCGGTATTCCGTTCCGCGATCCACCAGCAGTGGCGCATTAGGGAACCCTCGGCGGGCTGAGGTTCGCAAGGCCCCAACCGGACAACCCACCAGGCCCACATTGGGAGAATCTGAAGACTCAAGAGGCCCCATCCAGTTCGTCACCGGACGAGCGTCACCACGCGCCAAAAGGGCAAGAAGTTAGGACTACTTGCAGCGGCGGCGGGGCCCTCTCGGTCGATGCGATTTTCTATTGTTTGCCTGCCTACGAGCCTGCCTGCCTACCTACCTTAGCACCTGCGCTTCTTCAACACTTTCACAACACCCACGACCACAATAACAACCGACAACGACAACGGCAACGACCACGCGCGCCGTTTGAGAGTCCCCTCCCAGCAAACCGCTTGACACCAACAGCATCCACACCAAATGGATTCCGAGGTGTCTTTGAAGCGCAAAGACACCTCCAAGGGTCCTCCCTTGCGTGTGCTCAGTCTCGGTAGGTTTCCGATCCAATACCCCGCCAAACCACCCGACCATCGTATCGCACAGTAAGGTAGCTAACGCGCGTCTCTTCGCGCTCTGCAGATGGAGGAGGTGTCCGTGGCTACTCCATGCTCATCATCATCCAAGAGCTGATGCATCGCACCTACGTCGAAATCGAAGGGAAGGCACCTAAACGCCACCAGATCCCCAAGCCATGCGACCACTTCGACCTTATTGTCGGCACCGGCACCGGTGGCCTCATCGCCATCATGCTCGGTCGCCTGCGCCTGGACATTGAGCGGTGCAAGGAACTGTACGTGCGTATGACGCGCATGGTCTTCGAGACCGACAAAACCATCGTCGGCATCCCGTATCGCTCCACCCTCTTCAAAGCCTCTATGCTCGAATACGCCATCAAGCAAGCCGTCAGCGAGCACACCGTCTCGGACGAGGAGGGAAACGATGCTGCCGTCTCCGCATCAGACAAAGAGACCGGCTCTTCTTCCCACCC
The DNA here is from genome assembly GCA_022376655.1 of Xylariomycetidae sp. FL0641. Lineage (NCBI taxonomy): Eukaryota > Fungi > Ascomycota > Sordariomycetes > Xylariomycetidae sp. FL0641. Next base: position 31,274 of record JAJJKE010000135.1, on the reverse strand, counting down.
ACGCTCTAAAGGCTCTAAGGGTCCCTATGGCCCTCGCCGCCACCAGAGCAACGCCAGCACGGTCAGCTTTAGCGCCAGGAGTCCAGCCGCGCAAATGCGCTCATCGATGCGGGGTGGCTCGGGTGACCCCGACGCCAAGCTATACGACACCCGGGAAAACAGAACCAAGACGTAAGCCCGACCCTAAGACTGCCTGTTACATGGACTGTTCTAACGTACAACGCGGCAGTGCTATTACCGCCTATTACAAGGGCACGAAGAAATCAGGAGAGCCGGCCATACTACGTTCGTACGACTCGAGAAAAGAACCTGCGCCTGAATACGACTGCACAATATGGGAGGCCGGTCGAGCAACCTGTGCCATCGGTATGGCATTCAAACCCATCAAGATCGGCCAGTCTGTCTTCCATGATGATGGCGCCGGAAGTTTCAACCCATCCCCATACGCACTAGACGAGGCGACGGTGAACGAATACCCGGGGCGCGATGTTGGTGTTTTCATCAGCATAGGAACTGGGAAGCGCCCGAAGAGCAGCGATGCCAACTCTCACCAATGGTACGAAGGTTTCATGGGCGAGTTTGCCGAAGCCAGGCGGAGGTTGATCGCCAAGATTGAGGGTTGTGAGACCATCCATGAGCGTATGAAGAGCGATTATCTGATGAAGAGGGGTGTCAACATTGAGAACTACTACCGCTACAACGTCGAGGTCGGGGTTGGCGAGTTTGGTATGAACGAATGGCACCGACTAGGCGAGATCAGTACCGGGACCCGACAGTACCTGCAAAGAGGCCCCGAACAAAAGATGGTACAGGAGTCTTCCACGAAACTGGCCAAGATACACAGGGCTAAGCAGCGATACGAACGGTTTAGCAATGTTCCCAACATTGTTTCGGAACCTGTCCCGGATTCTGTCAATACTCCTTTGGCCGTCGAACTCCCCGGCGACATTCCCACTTTCCCAGCACCACTGGGTAGCCCGGACCGCCAGTCATACGACTCTGGCTTGGATCACTTGAACCTTCCTGGATCAGGGTCCAATACCAACTACACTCCCTCTCCGCGAAGCTCTAATGGGGAGTTTCATCATTCGAACCCGCCCGGTTCCCCACCGCAAGCAGCTAGACGTTCACGACCGACTTCTCCTAACCCTACCCCTTTGTCGATTGTCTCCAAGCCTTTACCGGAAAATCCACCTGACAGCTTCGTGGTCAACGCGCCCACGCCAGCGCAGTATCGCCACGCTTCGGGCTCGGACAAGATCGCGATCATGTCTTCCGACGAGTACCCCCGACCAAGTCAGCCGACTGCGCAACAACAGCAGCCACGTCGCATCGAGCCGCCGCCTCTACCCCCGAAGACTCCGATACCCGAACATCAAGTAGGGGGCCGGCGGCCTGGGCCCACTGGCCCTGTTCCAGCGTCGCCACCCTATCCCGAGGACGACGGGCCCCCACCCGCCGTCAACATGGCAAGAAAGCCCAACTTGAGGCATAGGTGATCATTGGACCTTGACCAACCTGGCGATGCTCAAGGTCCTTTGTGGACTCAATCAGACCAGCCGGTCATATTGGGGTGAAATAACACGTTTTGGCCGTGATGAGATGTGGATTTGGAGAGAAGCGAGCGAAGAACACCTTGGACAACACGAGCCGACTAGTGTTCCAAAGTTTGCCGAGACAAATATGCAAATTTTATGAGGTCCAGTCATCCGAAGATAATATTTAATATGGGCTTCACGTCTTCAGAATGGACGGACGAAATCGATACACAGGGTGGGCGTTTCTTCCAGGGTAGGCAGTTGAGGTATTTGCGGTTTGACATGACTAAAGATACCAGACACGCTCTACAGCTGTCAGCTTTTCTTAGTTGCCTGATGTCGCTGGGTTTCGGGGGCAACGCATCAGATCACGGATACCCATTGCTTTCCTAGATGAATGAATATACGATGCTTTATCAACTACTTGACCCCGTGCCTCATGTACCGCTTTAAAGCTACAATGTGTATTTCGTTGTGCTGTCCATCGTTATTACATTGAACATACGACTGGCCAAGGGGCAGAATGTAACGAATCATCGACCCCTAAGCAAAAAATGGGACACTTACCAGCTGGATGGTTCTCGCGTGGAGATTGACATCACGTCGCATAAAAGAGGACCCTTGGGTTCAAGTTCCAGATTGGGGTGCTAACTCTATATGGACCTCTTTCGTATATTGTGCCAATGAAGACTTCAGTGGTCTGGCTTAAAGCTGAACATGCTTTACTTCAGTTTCTTGCGATGTATTCTTCGCTTCCATGCGGCGAAGGCGTATCCTGGGAACATCGAAGGCTGGCAGGCCTTGCTTGCAAGCCATACCTAGTGAGGATGTACTGAACACGTTGATCTTTAGTCAACAACACCTAACCTTACCTACCTAGGTAGGTATCAGATAGTCTACATACCCTACCTTACGCAGCGCCACCAGTTCCATCGAAGCACATATCAAGACTTGGAAGCCACGCAACAACCCCGCCAACGAACCCCAGTCAAACTGGTCTAACCTAACTACGCGTCCCCCCCTCGCCGGGCCACGACAGCCCGCCATGCCCGTCCCCGTACGCCCTCTTCCGGGACGCCGGCTCCGCGCTCGCCGCGCCGTCCCGGCTCGCCGGGGGGTTCGGCAGCGCGGGGACCGGGCGCGGGTCCGGCCCTGCCCCTACCTACCTAGCCTGTCCGCGCGGGTTGCGTTCGGGGACGGCGACGCGCCTGCGCCGGACGCGGATCGGCGCGTAGGAGAGCCGGACGAGGATGGCCGCCGCCGCTTCACGGGGTGGCCGTGCCGGACGCCGACGTGGCTGGCCTGGCTGCGACGGGAAGCAGGAGCAGCGGACACCGACGGCGGAGGCGGGAGGACTGCGCACGGCTTGACATGGAGTAGGTATTTAGGTACACCGTCTCCTGCCCGGCTTCCTCGACGCGTTGCGCCTGGTCGCCCGCGTTACGATACGCATCAGGGTCGCGTGGTCGCGTTTCCCCAGAGGCGCCTTGAGCCGATGGTCTGAGCGCGTCGCTGCTGTTGCTGCTGGGGGGGCTTCGACGGCGCGCTCCGGTTCGCGGGTCACGGCGTGTCGGTGCTCGCGGTACTGAGACCGGCGTCGGTCGTCTTCCTCCTGTGGGTCACGGGGGAAACGAGAGGTTGAAGCCGGTGAGGCCCCTGTTGATATTCGTGGGCGGGCACGGCGCTGTTCTCCTCGTTGGCTATCGGGATGTGGCCTATCGGAGGGCGTCCTCATGCGAAGTTATTGACTTGGCTGCGCGTACTGTTCACTTGTGTGCCTCCGTGTACTACTTTCTGGTGAGATACGATGAACAGAGGACTGAGCTCCTGAGCTGGGCGAAGTGGCTTGGCTGGTTTGGGTACAACGGTCTTGAACCAGGACCGGTATGCCAATGCGTAATGTATGGAGGGAGACCAGACTTACCAAGCCACGAGGAAGATTGGATGTATTACGATGGGACTACCACTGTCTGAGTAACCAGTTTGCCATGATGAAGTCTCAGGATGATCGCTTCGATCATGTAAGATAGAAATAGTAAAGTACAAGCCGAAGTTGTTACCGATAACGAGTGTTCACGTGGATAATGATGAGACTTGCAAGATTGATGATAAGGTCATTATGGATATATGCAAGAAATGGGAGGTCATGGGCATCAAGAACCACTCGAAATAGGCCCTTGAGGGTATCAGGGTCAACCGATGCTCCTTTCCTCCTGATACTTCCTCCTCCAATTTTCACACGAGCAACTGCACTCGGATGCAGAGATGTTGCCTAGAACTTGGTCGCAGTAGATGACCCTCACCAGAGGGTTACGTTAAGTCTTATCAGACGGCATGGCCCAGGTCGCGTGCTTTGTGTCATTCGGCGATTCTTCCAAATCCACCTTACAGTACCTAAAGTAGTCAACTGCGTCAAAAAGCGCAGACATGCCGCTAGCTTTCGAGCGCATATGTTACGGGAGATATGTCTGCTATCGTTAAACACAACTCGAGTGGTGTGCAGCACTTTGGACGAACGGTTAGAGAAGGCTTGACACCATTCTCAAATGCTCGAAAAGAGTCGACCAAAGCGAGACGGCTAAGCCTGCGAGTTGGGAACAGCACGTCCAGAGTAGTAAATACCTACTTGGTGTTTTCAAATGCACGACCCATCGTCTGACGATTTGGTTCTCTCGCCTGTATTCCAATCGCCTATCTGATAACTTTTTATGAGAACAGCCTGGGAGCATTGGCGTTACTGGCACTCGGCTGCGCGTCCACAACACGTAGGTACCTGAAGTACCAACAATCACTGGTTTTTGCACACCTCGCCTTGTCAATTCTCATCGTCCCCGGGTTCCCACCCGATCATACTTCAACCGTTACCTCCACATATCTCGACCTCGTCTTTGCACACCAGGTGCTCGCCACGAATATTTCCCGACTAGGAAGCCGCATTTGCGAGTCGGTAAAATACCACGGTGCCGGTTGCCCGCACACTACAATCACTGGCGAATCTCCCCCGGCTTTCCTCGCCGTTCCCGCCATCCACGCTACCCTTGCACACGAGGGGCGATGGATTCGATCTACCAGAACCTCAAGAGTCTCCGCGAAGACCACAAGTATACAGACATCACCTTCCACTTCCAAGATGGCGAAGTCCGTGCACACCGTGCGATCGTCTGTACACGGTGTCCTCGGTTGGAGACTATGATCAGGACAGAGAGAGCTGAAAATGTATGGAATCCGTAAGGCTGCACACACATCAGCTTCGTGCTGATGACTTCGGCATAGGGAGAGACTGCATTCCATATCGACATGCCACTGCCCCCCACTAAGGAAGGCTTCCAATTCGTTTTAGACTTCCTCTACTTGGGAAACTACAGGCACGTGGATTGTGACCTCGACAGCCTGGTGCCAAGCAATGTAGTCTCCATGTCTCCGGAAGAGATTGGGACCAGACTGTACACCCTACCGGTACCCTGTGCCGATGACGGCGCTTCTGGCGATGAAGATGACTCCGAAGAATGGCTGCCCGACGATAACTCAGAAGGGCAAGGGTCAACATCTGGAGGCGACGATGACTCCGATATCGACTTCAGTGATGCTTCGGAAGACGAGATGATGGAAGAAGACGGTCCTCTCCAGTCAGTTGCTGAGCTCGAACAAGAACACGTGGAATTGGGGTTTCAACGTTGTCGCGACGATATATGGCGCTCCTCTCTCGTCTACTGTCACGCGATAACTCTGGGCATCGCGCCGCTCAGACTCCTGGCACGCGACAACATCTATCGAGGGTTGGAGAAATTGCTTCTCTACAACCCAGCGGATTTGTTCCTAACTTTTTCAAAGTTTGTCGTTGCGTTTTTCCTTGCGATATTTCAAAGAGACCGAAGCTTGCAACTGATCCTCCCGCCCCTGATTGCTACACGCTACCACGAAGACGTCTTCCGAGACCACATGCGCCCCATACTCCAGGAACACCCAGATCTTGCAATGGCCGTGCTGGAGTGCATGCGAGTTCCCATCGGGCCTCGTTAAGCAAGTGGCGGTCGGTGTTGTTGTAGCGACGGGAGTTCACCGATATATACCTTCAGACAAGCGCGATGTTGTTCTGGAGAAGGCTGGCGGTGTGGGAGAAAGATGACAGATCTCGATCTCCATTTCGAGCCGGCGCGGATAGATCCTCACTAGCGGGCTTGATCCCAGATTTCGGCGGTGACTCCGACTCCGACAATGGGGGACCCGCGGCCGCACGGACGTTGAAGGGTGGAGGGGGATCTCAACGACCGCGTCTGACAGGCGACGGCGGCGCGCAGGGCTCGTGGTGAGAGAGGTAGACCGTAGGTAGCGCCGCGCAGGAATGCGGCTCATCTACTATAATCCAGGTAGCAGAGAGACCCAAATGGCTATTCCGCTGTGCTAATGATTGATTTGCATTACACGTGGATCTGAAACTGCGGCGAACCATCCCCATGTGTCCCAAAACCCAGGAATTGCGACGGTAGCGCCGAAAATAGGCGGCTGACTACTACTGGTGGCCCCGAACCCACGGCACGGCGTCGCATCGCAACCTGCATGCAACAGAAGACTTCTAGAAGAGCCTCAAGCGACCTAAGCGCCCTACGCCCTACCGTATGCGCCTCGGGGAGACGTTGATGCGTCCGGATACGACGGACTCCTTACCTAAGGTACCAGAAGACAGCCAGACAATGCAGGGCCGTCTCTAGTGCGAGGTCAGATCGCTTCGTGATTCATCACCGGCCTCGACGTTTGGCTCGAGCTTTTCGAAAGGGGAGCTTATGCTCGCAAGTAGTTGACGTGAGGGCATACGTGCGCGCTCACCCGGGGCGGGAGATTGCCTCGTTGTCCGAGCGGAAAGGAGAGCAGCGCCCGGTGGATGCAAGGCAGGCAAGGCGTGGATGGCACGGATGACGAGCCCTCGAAGCAGCCGTGAGCCGCTCGGGAATCTCTTTCCGTCTCTCTGTACGAAGTAGGTCGCAGTAAATTTGTCTTGCGGCTTGCCCCCCCTTCCTCAGTCGGGACTCAGGAGGTACCCGCATGAACCGGATAATGAAGAGACAATCTTAACTCGGCGTACTAGGAAGGTCTATTTTTGTTTTCCTACGGTGGCGGTATTGTTTACTGTTCTGATTATTGTGCCCAAGGCGTTCCTCCAGCGACACAAGCACATTGGTATCTCTAGCTGCGCTCCCGAAGGAGCACGAGGGAATGACGGCTGGTGGAGGACGTCAAAAATGAAGGTTCAATGGTACGTAGGTACTATCTGACATTGATGGTTTCATGGGGAATGTGAAGCATGCAGTGTGTTGGCCTTTGGACCGGGGCCGGCGGGCTCGGCTCTGCAAGTCTGGCAATCTGGGAGTGGGCATTGGGGTCCATCGGGGAGACATGAGAGGGTCCCGGTCACGAAGGCTTGGGAGCCTGGAGGTCAGGTCGGTTCGGAGTGGGACCATTGGACAGGTGGACTCTGGCATTGGGACACCAGCGCACCGGGACCGTCCTGAGACCAATGACGCAGATTGACAAGCAGTGGGGAGAAACAGTTGGCGCAGGCAGGTCCCATCCCGTGGCCATCCCGTAGCCATCCCGTAGCGGCAACGGGCCTGCAGCTGAGCGCCGTCGCTGGCTGGGATGATCCTGCCATGCGCTGGCGGCCACCAGCCACCAGGCGCATCGGCGCATCGCGGCTGTCTGGAGAGCAGTGGAGGCATTGCGACGGCGGGCTGATCGAGGGGATGACGCTGCGTCCGGCGGCGCCATCAGCTGAGCCGGGACTCGACGATGGCTCGAGCCCGTCGGTAGCGCAGGCTACCCTAGGACACGACTCATACAATCATAATAAAAAGACGCGCCTGACTGCGGCAAATCAACGCTATTGTGGGTTCGGGGGATCTGCAGGAACAACAACAAAGGCTGATCAGATCAACAAGAACTTTGTGGCTAGCAGTCACAACCTCTCTGGACGGGCTGGCGGGCTGGGTTGCCTCGTAACAGCAAGCGCATTCGCAACCTGTCAGCCAACCCAACCCTCCGTTTACGTACCTGACGCAGTATGACGAAGCTGAGTAACGGCTGGATGAACAGAGAAACGGCTGAGTGGCGAACCATGATGACAGCCTGCATCACATCACATTGTCGTCTCCTGCCGAGCATGCCACGCAGAATGAATGCATGGTTCGACTTGGACCTGCGTGTGACCTGAGAGAGCCCTGAGGGAATGCGCGCTCGATGGCCCTGGGACAGGTGGACGAATAACCTTAGCCGGTCAGGAGGGCGAGAAGGGGAAAGAGGAAAGGACCAGGGATCAACGGGACGGTGCGTGGGCGTGAGGTGTTGGCGCTGCAGCATTGACAGAAGGAAGGGAAGGGCCCTGGAGCGCCCTGAAGCCATGCTAGCGGCTCAGGGCAATGGGGCTGTGGCGGGTCGGCAGCGCCAGGAACCTGCCTGATGGTCCACACTGTTGTGCCCAGATCGCTCAGATAGGAAAGCGCCCCACCGTTAGTGTCAAGCTCGGCGCGGCGCGCCCGCCCTCCACTACGCGTCCGTGAAATAAACAAACGCGCTTTCCCAACGTCGCACGCCCGCTTGCGCCCGCTTGTTCACTTTGCCCCCATGTCACCCGCGCGCGCTCTCTCCGCAGGCACGTTCGACCACCACCACACACCACACACACACACACACGCACCTTCCACACCGCAATTGCTTTTTGACTGGCAACTGCACCGCACTTTCTTGCCTGCCGCTTACAATCAGCCGACCTGATCTTCTTGGCGACGCGACCCTTCCAGTTCCTCCCCAAAATTTCCCCTACCCTTCTTCCGTCATCTTCTTCTTCGCCCTGGCACAGAAACTCGCCACAAACACCAAACCGTCGTCGATCCCCGCCTCAACCTACAAGTCGCGAAACACGAGTCAAGAGGGTATCCGAGTGTCTGGGTCCTTTCCACTCGCCTTGATCATCGGCCTCCCCCTTTTCGCTTCCCGTCTCGTCGTCTCGTAACGCACGATAATCACCAGCTTAATACTTGCGCCGTCGATATTAGCCTTTAGTGCGATCGCGCATCTCTTGTCCCCCCCATCCAGCAAGATCGTAGCGATACCACGCCCCCTCCCCCTCGGAACTGTCGCAAGGAGAGGAAGACATTGCGGTATACAGAGTTACTAGAGCGATCCAACGGCTCGTCTAGTCTCACCTACCACGAGCCATCTACCCCTCCGCATTCGTCTGGAACACCATGAGCAGCCCTACTCGCCGCCACTGAGGAAGTAGATCTGCCCTTGCATCTCTCTGGCATGCCACTTGCCTGCGATTGATTAATTGGCGAGCTCAGCATTCCTCGACGACCAACATCACATTTCCGCCCATTGTCTTTCTATGCGATTGTTGTCTGTCGCCTAGCGCGCTATCTAAACCCAAGCCGACGCGACTTCGCCCGCTCGCATTCGAGAGCACCCCCACCCGAGACTCACGATAACCTCGCAGGCCATCTCGACAGCTTGCAGAATGAACAACGGTGGCACCCTGACATTGCCGTCGCCGACGCACCCGCATCACCATCATGTGGATGTCCAGGCCGGTCTACGAACTCTAAGACGCTCACTTTCACGCTCGCCTTCCAAGTTCTCCCTCGTTCGCAACGCCTCCCAGAGCAGCTCGGATGCTAGCTCGCCCTCCTCTCCATCGTGTCGCCGCGCCCCTTCGCAATACTTCGGTGCCGGTCAATCGGCAACCGTGACTTCTCCGCAAAAGAGCACAGTTCATGCACAATCGCCGCTTGCGACTCCTTTTCGTCCCAGTGTCAAGCTCTCACTGCGCTCAACTAAAACGGGGTCAAGGAGCCCGGGTGCCAAATCGCCTACCAAAACAACCTCGCGCAATCGCACCTCATCACGAAGCCCTTCGCGTCGCGCACTCAGTACGTCTTCAAGTTCCATCAACTCGACACCCTCCATATTCGAGTCCGCACTCGCAGGACAAGAAAACGTTAGTCTCTTCGGTGCAAGTGACCCGACTCCGTGCACAACTCCGGAGAAGAGAACAACCCGACATAGTGTGCACCTCGACATAACCGGCGCATCCCAGCTGACGATGTCACGCATTTCTGAAGCGAACGGCAACCCCCTTTCCAACTCAGTCGTAAGCCCCCTAAAGCGAAGCGACGCAACCATGAGTCTCGACCAGAGCTTCGCCGGGAACCCCAAGGCGAAGCGCCGCAGCTATGGCCCTCAGGCTTTCGCTGAGCACTTCAACATCTTCGATTCAGGAGCCCTTTCGCCGGGTTTGGACGGACAGGACGACTCAGCGGGTGAGTATGATTGGACAAGCGCAGAATCACTTGACAATTGTGACCCATTGTCCTCGCCGACACCGTCCGCCATGCCACGCCGACCGGGTTCACTACGAAAGTCAACTCTCCAACACCGACACAACGGCGACCGCATTTCGTGGGGACGACGACAAGGCGCCATCCACCTTGCACAAAGTACGCAGGGAGCCAGCACGCCCTCGAAACCTAACCGACCACGCCTCTCACTGGATAATTACGTACCACTGCCGGCACCGCGAGAGAGTCCCTTCAGCATGCAAGGCCCGTTGCCGAATCCCTCGGCGCATACCTTCAACCAGCCTACTAACCAGCCTCATCCGCTTTCGCGTACCTTGACGACGTCTTCATCCATGTCAAGTATAGGAGAAGACTCGCCGCCGCAGCTTCCAGTGCAGCACAAGGAGAAGCCAAGGGCAGCTATGAACTTCTCCAAGAGTCTACCCCTGGGGGCAGCGCGACCTGCCGCAAACAACACCACGAGCATTAGCACACCAGACTACAAGAACGCCAGGCCGTTCGAAGGTGCTTTTGCATCGACAGGACTGGTCTCCAAAATGAACCGCAACCCCGAGTTAGCTGGGCCTAGTGCCAGATACGGCGTGGCTGTCCCCGACACACCTTGCAAAGGACGCCATTCTCCATTCAACACATACCCTCCGCATCCGCCCCCTGCCAGTGCCAAGGCTAGAGGCAAGCATATCAAGCATGCATTTGCGGAACCTGCCACTCCCTTCGATCCAGGCTTCAGCCGCTCGCAGAATGGCGAACAGACACGTGCGGTCTTATTCCAGGGGTTCAACCCGAGACATGCTCGGAAGGGTAGCCTTCTCAGTCTCTACAGTGACGACGAAACAAATTCGTTGCAAGATTTTGACGAGGACATTCAAATCGACAACGATTGCGAAGTTCCACCGACACCTACAAAACAGCAACTCATGTCCCAGAGCTCTAGTCTGAGTGAGCTATCGAACAACAGTCCCACCGCCAATCGATATATGCCTGCTCCCGGTTCTGCAGTCGGTGCTCAAGCGTCCTGGGGCCAGGATATGGATGCTATCCGTAAGTACAGTCCTTCAGCTGGGACCCGCGATAACAGACAAGACGGGGAAGCCATGCCTGCTTCCGTGGGCACTTCCGACACACCGATGTCTGCCACTCAAGGGACAGCTCCCAATACTTCCATTTCGTTACCTTCATTCAGTCGCTCTCGTGCGCAGCGCGGGTCGTTTCCCACACCTGCGCCGCTCGAGACGGCTTCAGGTTCATCTGCCAAGCCTACACCCAAAGAAGTACATTTCGCTAAGAATAATTCCGTCATTCCAGCAAGTCCTCTGGAAAAATTCGAGTTTGCCGAGAGGGCTTCTCCCAGAACACCGCAAGACAGACTCGTGCCTCTGGACGTCGATGCCAGTCGTCTCTCTATCTCAAACCACCACGAAGAATTCGTCCACCCGGGAGACACTGGGCGCAAGTTCTCATTCCCTCCGGCCACACCTACCGCTAGACAATCGATCTTCAGCTTGGCTGCGGGTCGCCGCGCTACGATCACACCCGTGCATGGTGCGCACACTCACGAGCCCGATGCTGCCTTGCTGCAACGGTTTGGAAAGGTTGAGTACATTGGCAAAGGCGAATTCTCACAAGTCTTCAAAGTCACCGAGAATGAACCCTCTCCGACCACTCCGTACACTGGCTATTTCGACACACCTATGCAACAAAAGCCCTCACGCTCAAGCAAAGTATTTGCCGTGAAGAAGCTGAGCCTCCCCTTCCAAGGCGACAAGGACCGATCCGCCAGACTCCGCGAAGTTTCTGCACTGAAGGCTGTCCAAGGTTGCGACCATGTATTGCAGCTCGTTGACTGCTGGGAGGTGAACAACAGTCTCTACATCCAGACGGACTATTGCGAAGAAGGCAATCTCAATGAGTTCTTGTGGAAAGTTGGCTTGAAGGGCAGGCTGGATGACTTCCGAATCTGGAAGATCCTTCTTGAAGTCGGCCAGGTAAGCTGGGTCCCCCAAACATTCACGACAATACGCTAACAAGCTGGGAAGGGCTTGAGCCACATCCATGCGGCAGGTTTCGTTCACCTCGACTTGAAGCCGTCCAATATCTTGGTCAGCTTTGACGGTTCTCTCAAAATCGGCGACTTTGGCCTTGCTGCTCCCGTACCTGTCACGAAAGGGCCCGACTTCGAGGGAGATCGCGAGTATCTTGCTCCCGAGGCCCTCCGATCCGACGTCGACCAACCGGCAGATGTCTTTTCTCTTGGCCTGATTACATTGGAGATCGCAGCCAATGTCAAACTGCCGGAGAATGGAGCTACGTGGACTGCTTTGAGAGAAGGCGACTTCTCAGAAGTACCCACGCTTACCCAGGATCCCGCAACGAACGAAAAAGACGCCGAGGGTCTGCCGTTTGAAGATTCGGAGCGTAGCGTCAACAGCTTCCGAAGCGCCGGCCGGCGTTCAAGCGACATCTTTGGCTTGATCCGAAACAACTCGAACCGCAAAACGGAATTGCAAGAACCCCCCGAGTTCGCGAGCGACCCCGACCACCCTAGCTCTCTCGATGCCGTTGTAAAGAGAATGCTTGCCCCTGTTCCTGAATGCCGACCGACTATTGGCGAAATCCTCCGACTGGAAGCCTTGGACTGGGTTGCGACTCGCCAGCGAGCAGGTGCTACTGTTTTCGAGGGCAACTATGGACCCGACGTTGAGAGCATGGAGTCAGTATCTCACGAGGATGTCGAGATGACGGACGTATAATCTCACTGTCTGCCAAATCACCTTCGCAAGTTCGTCAATCGCATGTTGTTCGATCTTGCCACGAAACTGGATATGGTCCCATATCTAAGAGATAGTGAGCGTTGGTTCGCATTGCCAATCGACCAGCTCCGCTGGATATTCGGGGGTGACATCGACCGGAGTGAGCAGTTTGCCTTACGAGCGCCCACCTCCCCCGTACCTCTTGGGCATACAGAATGTTTATGTCCGACTCTATGAGCTATACGATACATCTTGAACGACGACCACGGCATTGAAGATTTTGGTACATCTGTTAGGCGCAGCTAGCAACTTTGAGAGCTCCTACCTCGAAGGCGACGAGGCTTAATCGCATCGAAAGAATAATGAATGGGAAACGCCACTACAACCCTCAGCAACTCGCGTCCAATCTGTCCTGGAGTCAAAACACAAACCGGACAACAACAATGCGCGTGTCTTGACCCAATTGAACCCCCACCTATTACCATTCACAATCATTGTACACATACAACCGCGAACACAGCGCGATATCATTTGCGAAGCACGGCGTTTTGATGCGCGGCGTAAGGAAGAACAAAACCGAGGGAATTCGGAAAGCACGCTACTGGCCATGTGCTCCCCTCAATGGACGATGGAACCGTCGCCATGGAATGGCCTGCGAATAGTTCCTTTCGTCATTCGCGAGTCGACCGGGAGCACCTGACCTGATTATAGACGGTGCGCCTGTAATACTCATCTGCAGCAAGGGGTCGATCGGATGCCCATGCAAAGGCCATTGGCATTGCGAGGCTTGGACGCAGGAGGGATGAGCATCGATCGCTGCGGCGTTAGTGTTAGGCCACCTCACAGGCGATCATGCAGTTCGTCAGGAGGAGAGGCCAGGAAGGGCGGAGGAGGACGATGATCAGCAGCTAGATGCATGATCGATCACATGTCTACTTACGCCTAATGACGAGCCTTGCCTAGACGCATGAAATGACGATAATGATATGAGGCTTTTGCACACCGTCCATTAGTGTAGCGTTCGTTTTGGTTGTGACTGACTGCTTGTGACTGCTTGTGACTGCTTGTAACTGTGCTTCGATGTGTGTCGATGCCTCGATCTGGACTGCCAGACTCCAGAGGCACAATCGGTCGTCTGGCCAGCCAGCCAGCCCTACAGCCTCACTGGGTAAGCACGATGACGACGGCCGAGCTCGACGTCTCACCATTCCCTCGCGCAGCCTCAAGTTGAGCTGCCAGCTCAGGCGGCTCTGGTGTCGCGGATGGCCAGGGCCAGGGCCATGACGTACGTCGCATCCCGGAGAATCGAATCGAATCGAACATGTCTACTTCATCTATCTGTGCGTTGATCATTGGGTGGTTGGCGGGTTCGATGGTTCGATGGTTGGTTGATTGGTTTGATTGACTCGACTGACATGTGAGGGGCGCTACTTACGACGACGACGCGTCGCCGTGGTGGTCAACGCGTTCGTCTTTTTTGTTTACTTTTCCGTGACGCCGGGTTTCCCGACCGGGCTGAAGCTCGCCCCCTTCGCTCCCCCCCCCCGCCTCCCCAAGCAGATCTGGTATCTGATCGACATCGACGGCGGGGATCGGGAGATCGGGGAGGGGAGGGGAGGCGGGAGGGAGTTGGGGGAGCATGACGTCGGGTTACCGATGGATGGATGGATGGATGGTTGGAGCTGCTGCTGCCCCTCTCTCCACACCCCGTTCGGTCGGTCGGTCGGTCGGTCGGTCGCCCCCCTGAGATAAGGTAAAGTAAGGTAAGGTAAGGTTATGCGGAGGGAGGTAATAACAAGTAGGTTAGGAGGAGCTGCGACCGTAATCAAGTAGGTTAGGTGGCTAGGCTGGTGAGGCGAGGCGAGGCGAGGCGATGGCTACTTAGCTCGGGGATCTGCGGTCACAGCGCTGAGATTGACGGGGCCTGCCTGCCTGCCTGCCTGCGCGCGCATGCCATGCATCCACGCACGCAGCGCTTGCTGCTGCTGCTGATGATCACGAGGCCCTGGCGGCGGGTGCCTGACTCCCGTGGACCTTCGTCGGCTGGTTTCGAGCGAAGCGGAGGCGGGAGATCTGCCCGGTCGCTCTTCTGTGAGGGAGAGGGAGGACGCTGGGAGGACGCTGGGAGGACGCTGGGAGGAGGTGGGTGCTGGGTGCTGCTGGGCTGGCTGAAAGGGCACGCGCGGGGGTGTGTGTGTGTGTGTTGGTTGATGTTGCCAGGGCAGGCGGTTACTGACGGAATATACGGACGTGCGACGTACACCCACCACGCAAAGGCGGGACTTGTTGGATTCGTCTCATCGGCAACGCAGGTATGTCACTGTAAACGTTAGGTATAGCTTTGTTTGTATGTTTAGTTACTAGGTAGCCAATGGTGGTTCGTGTATCAGATGTGTCCTGCGATGGCTTCGGCCATGGTCTCTTGCTTTCTCGTCTACGCAAGGTAGGAGTGCAGCCCATAGGAGACTGTAGATCTATTCGAATAGGAGTCTTTTTCCTTCGCTTTCGGTCTACCGTTTTCTCCATTCTTCTCATTCGATATTCGGTTTGCTCCATTCAGATCGCTGAGCTGGCCAGGCCGAAGGTGTGGTATAGCCCCTTTCGGCTCGACATAGTCCCCTCGTGGGCTCTACCTCAGTATCGCTGAACAATACGACGTCGTCTACCAGGGCAGGAAAGAATGACTAGCAAGTGTTGTAATTCAACTGGTAAACCTTTGTCCGAAAGCGCGGCTGTTTCTGAAGCTTACGGGGTGACATGACCATCAACCATCATGTCCGCTGGTGGAAGAACATGATAAGGCTTTGAGAACGGAAAGGGCTTCTTGACTTCATTATAATTAGTTACGTACTCTTTTTGGGAGTTTGGGAATAGGTATCCAGAGGGTGCTTATATCGTTACGTGCCTGAGGTTGTTCGACGAATTGCGATTGACTAAGTAACCGTAACCAATGAAACTCCAACCAACTCATGTCTGTTTCTTTTTGGAGAACTCGATATTGCATGTGTCGCGTCAATATCGTAGCTCAGATCACGAGGGTACCCAGAAAGACGCCTTACCAACTCTACGACACCTGCGGCCGGAAGCTTCCTTCATGGCGAGGTCAACCAAATCACTGCTGCCAGTATGGGATGTGATCGCACTCGCATTCTTGCTCAGTGTGATGTGTGCAGTCATCGGTTTCGGCATGGCGATAACCATAATCCAAACCCTCCCAGATGCCCGCGGACCCTCGTGGTTCGACGAAAGCGGTACTAAGGTGGCCTGTCCGCTTAGAACCGTCAATTGGAAAGTCACGACCGGAACAGGCGGCGAAGAGGTCTAAGGCGGGCAAGGTGAACCAGGAGGTCGAAGCGGAAGCGGAAGAGACGGAGGCCAAGTAGGCGATGGAGACTCAGGAGAGCGATGGATTGAAGGAGGAGCATGCAATAGCAGATTACCCTACGTAAGTCTCAAGTCTAGAGAAGATATGTATGGCCGAACACCAACCTGACAGCAACCAACTACCCTCGACCTCAGAAGAAAGATGGCGTGCGGAACCCAGAGAGGACTGGGAGGCATCGCCAGCCTCTTCGAGCCAGCGCATAGAAGAGCACAAATCAACGTCAGTAGGTTGTACGGAGGGGCAAGCAGTCGCGCTTGGGGGGACGCAGACGGGTCGGCGGACGGAGGGAGGGGCAGCGAAGTGGTCGACGACAGGCAGCTCCGGGGAAGGTGGCAAGCGACGAGAATAGGGGCGAGGCGAAGGCGCGGTGTCGGTACCAGACGAGTGGCGTGTTCCCCTATGACGGGAAGGAAGGAAGGGAGGGAAAGTAGAAGAAAACAAAGCGCGGGCGGCGAGCAGCGGCAGGGTATCCCGGGAACGGATACAGCGAACAACTAACAACTCAGACAGACAGATGCGTCCATACCGCGAAGGCAACCATCAACACGAAGGGGCTGTCCAAGGGACCGGACAGAAGCGCTGCATGGGAAGGTAAGACGCCGGAAGTTGAGACGTCTCTGAGCAAGCTGAGGATCTATCTCCGAGTCACAGGGTCGCATTCCAATAGGTGACCGTCCGTGTGAGCGCAGACGAGCCTGCGGAAGGGTACCTAGAAAGTACCACAGAATTCCAAGAGCATGGAATATGGGACCTAACTCGTAGCATTTTGTTGGTGCGCCGTCTACACCTAAGTACACACCTCGCAGCCAGGTACAGCACGAGCACGATTCAAGCTCTGAAGCATCCCGCGGTATCTAGGACGTCGTTCCCTGGAATTCTTCAATCGAAGAGTTCCGCCACAGTTGCGAACAAACAGAAAGGGGCTGACTCCTACACCTTAACCCTGCGAGCTCTATTGAGATTGCAATCCGTAATTATAGGCAATTTCATAAAGGCGTATAGCAACCGGGCACAGGCGGACGGCCCGAGAACTTCTTCGGACTTGAACCCTTTCAAGCATTTGCGTGCCCAATATCGCCTTCACATATCATATCCCCTCCCCGCACTTCATCACCAAATCACCTCTTCTCCTTCTCCGCCACATTAATCGACGCCGACGCCGTCGAGAGCGTACCGGGCGTCCCGCGTGCGCGGTGGCGGGTGGCCTTGTAGTGGTCGTTGAAGTTCATGGCGACGCCGAGGAAACGCAGATCGACGTCGGGCTGGGAGGCGAGGTCGCCGAAGAGGAGCTGGAGCTTGGTGCGGAAGCGGTCGCCGAGGTGGCGGAGGCGGTCGGTGAGGGCCGGGAACTCCGACTGCGGCACCGCCGTCGTGGGCGTGGGCGTGTCGTCGATGTCCATCCGCGTGTCGGTCCCGATGGACGAGGCCGTGGACGCGGCGCCCCGGCGATGGAAGGCAGCGGCCGCCGCGGCGGTTGAGGTAGGTCGTACCGGCTTGTGGAGTAGTTCGGCTTCCTGTCGCTGGGTGAAGTCTGACACCGACCAGGAGTACAGTCCGTCCACGCAGTCGCGGTACGCCAGCATAATGCGCAGCAGCTCGCCTAGCTGTACCATGTAGCCGTTCTCGTCGTCTTCGTTGGCCGGCGCCGCGTTCGATGCCGAGGCCGAGGTGTAGTGCCGGCGGCGGGCGCCCAGGAGACCCTTGTGCGTGATGGATTTCAAGTAGTTGGTGTGCGCATCGATCACGTCGTCGAGGGTAACTTGTTCTCTGCTGAGGCGCGCCTGCAGTTCCGTCCAGGAGCTCTCGATGACCTCGAAGAGAATGTAGTATTGGAGTTGTCCTACGAAGTGTACCATCTCTGCCAGGTGTCCTCGCGTGGTTTTCCAGGCCTGCTGAACTGCGGGATTGTCGGTCTGCAGCACACCCCGGGACCCCGTGGTTACCTGGCGCCACACCGACGAGAGTGCAAACTCGACGCGCTTGATTCGCCATAGGAAGTTGAAGACTTTGAGGTACTGCCGATTACCCCAGTCGGATACAACCACGTCTACGGGGGCATCGATCTTGTACTCCAAGGTGAAGCAGTCCCAGCCTATGTCGCCATGGGACAACTGCAGCATACGGGCGTCTAAACGTCGAAGAACCTCTTGGGAGTCGTACTGGGCATTGGAACCGCGAATAGCGTGCTCCAACTGTGCAGTCAGCGTATGTCTGTACTGAGCTCCAGCCGGACGGTCCAGGTTCGCGGCGAGTGATTCCATTAGCAGAGCAATGAAGTCACCTTGCCCCAGGAGTATGTAGTCCTTGAGGCCTTGTAGGTGATCGTAGATGTGGAACTTGGTAATCATGAGGTGCATGAGCCGGCGCATCGTGGTCCGGTATGCATCGTCAATCCATGCTTCTAGGGTCGCAGTGTCGCCATATCGCAATTCCTTCGATGTCTCTTTAGAATACGATTCAACCCATTGCGCATCCCCACAACTGTTGCGAATGAAGTTGAGAGACTTTCCGATCAGAACAACTTTGTCAGCGAAAGCAGTCGTGATGATCGAGGGTACCATCGGTTCGGCCAGCTGATATTTGTCTTGCCAGACGTTGATCGAACCTGTCCTCCCCTTGGGAGCCTCCTCTTCGGGTTTCAGCTGAACGAAAAACTCTGAATAGGGGTCGCTTAGTTCGCCGTCATATATCCAATACCGCAGTATGTCGTAGAAAGGACGAGTGACTGGCGTCAGCAGCCGTTCCGCGAAAGCACCAACCATGGGGTCTCCATGTGAGGTAGAAAACGAATGAATTAAGGAGATGATTTGACCTCCATGCTTCGTTCTTGATTCCTCGGCTATCACACTCAACATACGCAAGCCCATGGTAGCTTCGCGAGTCCAAACGACGCAGCGTTTGAGTGTTACACCAGCTTTGCCGATTCCATTCCTCGGGGCGTTTTCGTCGATGACGGATAGAGCTTGGCGTATTTGCCCTTCCAGCGTTGCAACCAGAGTCAAGTAGGAACGCAGTTCGCTTTTGATGGCTGCTCGAAGGCTTTGATCTACCAATCCTCTCGTAGGTGTCTTCACAAAATCTTCCAGTGACCTGTACAGTAGTGATGGCTCAGCCAGAGTGTGAAGAATGCCGACAATGGGTACCGGGAGAGTGGATGGCAATTTCAACGTGTAACCTTTGCCAAAGGGAAGGGTGGTGGAAGATAGACCCTGAAGAGTGTAAGGCAAATCTCGAAGGAGAGCGGGTTCCGTAGGGTTGATCTCGGCGTAGTTGTCTGCCAGGCGTTTGGATTTGATCGCAACGTCTCTTTTCAGCGGATTCTGGGTCTGGGCCTGGGCCTGGGCCTGGGTCTGCAAAGTGTTCGCGCGAGTTCTTTTGGGGTAGCTCAGGGACTCCCCATCGAGTACCATCTTGTCTCTGGGGTCCTTAAGCACATCACGAAGCTCCGTTGGCCGGTATTGATCATCGACAGGAGGGTCGCGTCTTCTGGCGGTGGCGCCAGGAGCACCAGCAGTAATATGACCGCCACCATCCACGGAGCCACTATCGTCGTCATCGTCGTCGGAGGGCATAGATACGAACTCGGCCTCGTCTAACTCTTTCTCCCTCTGTTTCCTCCGGCGCGCCTCCTCGCGGCGCTCGCGGTTGAATTCATGGAAGGCCATAGGATCGGGTTCGTCGGGGTCGGGCGAATCGGTTAGCTGGTGCAGCAGGTATAGCATCGCCCATTTCTGATTCAGCACGGGCAAAGCGAGGAGTCTCGAGTAAAGATTCGAAAATCGCAATGCCTGACTGGGGTTGGTCTGGACCAGCCGTCGTCGAATGAGCTCGGAGGCATGGTTCTGGTCGTCGAGGGGCGGTTGGTGCGGACTGTAGTGTCGAGGGAGTCACCGTCAGCACCGGACTTGGTCTGGAAAGCCACGATATGCGTATATGGCACTATTTCGGTAAGCGGACTTGCCTTTGAAGCTGCTGCTTGACTTCTTGGACGAACTGGGCATGTCGTTGCGCCTTCTCATCGTCGCTCAGGTGGGGGTCCTGGGGAAGGATCTGAGTGATGAGGCGATCGATGCTGAGGTTGATGCGCCTCGACCGATCTGCAGACGCTCCAGACATTGTAGCATCATGGTCGGGAGCCGGACACTGTCATGAGTTGAGCGATTGCCAAAATGACAGTGTAGCCCAGGTAGAAGCTGGAGCAGGGTAGAAGCAATGGGCAAGCAATCGCCTGTTGCGATTGTGTATGCGTACCTTATGTACTGTATTGGTGCCAAGGGTATCTTAGTGTGATGGATGGGCGGCAACACGCGACGCGATCAGCTGCTAGGTACAGTACTGCGGGGATGATCCGGCATAACTTCAGTATTCTCGTAACGATCTGTTACCAGTGACCTAGATCTAAAAATAAGGAGGTATAAATTGCATTTTTATTTCCAAACTCGGTCTCTCTGTAAACATCTCGAAAGACTTTGAATGGATAAGTTATTCTTCTTGAACCTTAAAAAACAACAGAATGGGGAATCAGAAGA
Organism: Xylariomycetidae sp. FL0641; assembly: GCA_022376655.1. Taxonomy (NCBI): domain Eukaryota; kingdom Fungi; phylum Ascomycota; class Sordariomycetes; species Xylariomycetidae sp. FL0641. The sequence goes on along the minus strand of JAJJKE010000135.1, from coordinate 10,724 downwards.
CAATGACAAGCATATGTGAGCGCAGGATCAGTGATAAGGAGGTAAGGTATGGAAAACCAACCTAGTCACAGACTACAGGTACTGTAGGCGCTGCAAGTCAGATCACCTACAGGCATAAGGAAGCTGAAGGGGCTGCCTGCAATCATTCGAACTGTTACCCACCTGCGCAGCCGGCCTGGGGAGGTACTCAGTACTTGAGCGCTATGCCAAGACCTGGAGCTCGCTGGCAGGCAGGCTCACGGTGGTTGGCTGATTGTGCAGCTGGCGCGCAGTGATAAAAGTACTGGGAACCTTCCACCACAACCCTGCACTGCTCACCCTTCCATCGTCGCCAATCTCGCGACCTGCAACGACATCCCGTTCTTCCACCTGTCGCCAGCCAAACCAACACCATCGGCACCATCAAATAGGTGCACTGCCGCATCGATTTCCCTGCTTTCAAGCCTGCCAAATCGATCGCAATCCTCGCGCCGACCGATTCAATGGGTTTGCACACCGATTTGCGACCTGCGCAGTGCCTCTAGCTCGCTCGCGACAGCCTCTGCGACAACCTCTGCCACCATCTCCGTGACGCCCGCGCGACCCGGCCACCTAGCATCGTGAGGTGCTGAGCCGCATCACCAGCCGCATCACCATCCGCAACCACCACGCAAACCACCTCCTTCTCCCTCGCTCGGCTCCCTATACCCTTACACATACCGACCTTTCAACCGACTACCACCTCCTACGAAGACACATACACCGCCGAAGACCTACATCGCCGCCATGCCCGACATCGATCCCGCGGCTTTGAGCCGACCGGCCGGCAGTGGCTCCACCCCCGTAATGAAGTCCATCACCGTGTCTGCCCCGGCTGCCCAGAAGGTTTCCAAGACGAGCCAAATCATCCCCGTTCGCATTGACTTGGAGCCCATCTATACGCCGCTCAAGGCTGCCATCGGACCGGAACAATGGAATGGTTACAAAGAGGCCGTGTCTCTGTACATCCAAGGTCAGTTTGTCCACCCTCGCCTGCCATTCTCCTTGCTGACTTCTCCCCTAGGACGCTTGAACCAGGCCGAGTATAGCGATCGCGTCGATCCCATTCTATTCTCTGGCAATGGCGACAAAGTCCACTTGCATAACCAGTTCCTTGCTGCCATCCTGGGAAACCTGACCAGAGAGATGCCCGACCCGGGCCTCGCCCCCTGGGTTTCAGCAAATGACAAACCTGCGCCTACTGTCGGCGCGAAGCCCGTTACGGGCGACGCTGCTGAGAGAAAGCTGAAGGGTGAAGTCATGCAGCTTCCTAGCCGCGACAGACGTCGCATCAAGGAGCTGGCCCTAAATGACGTGGGTGCCGCATCTGCGGACTCCCCGCCCTCTTCCCCTGCCAGCGCAGCAAACTGACCAGTTATAACCAGTACGATCCATACGAATCGTTAGCAAACCTGTTCAGTGATCACCATCGAGTGAGACAACCCCGCGTTCCCGATAGCCTTCCGAGTGCTGGTGGTCTTAATAAGACAAGTAAGTGCTACCATGTGTTTGCGGTTTGTGATGCCTTGAAAACCGTATATTAAACGGTCGTAGACCTTGATCTCGAGATTAAAAAGCGGTTCGCGCAACCCTTGGCTATCGAATCCGGCGAACTGCCGGACACCTCCAGCATCGAATCGCGCATGCTCCCCATGTGCTACGAAGCCGGCCTCGTGAACGGCCACGCCAATGACGCCCCACAATACCTCACCGTCGCCACGGAAACCTTTATCAAGGAGTTCCTTTCGACCGTCTTCAGTCGGACGCGCAGCAATGGCCCCGGTGATTCCGGTAGTGCTGGCTTTGGTGCTGGTACCGGCTGGATCCAGTCGCACCGGTATCGTCGCCAGTTGCAAAAAGAGGAAGCTGCCTTGGCCCGAGGAGAACTGTCTAGGGATAAGAGCGGTCTACTCCCTGTCGAGGCGAAATCGGCCAGTGAGCGGCCACCTTTGAACATGGCGGACCTACGCCTTGCCCTAGATATCGGGGACTGCGGCCTGACCACGTTCCCGATTGTCCGAAAACAGGTCACCTACAACTACAGGGATGGCGAGTTGGAGAACTATAACAACTACACCTACATGCCTGGATACAAACCATCGGAGCTTGACGGGTCACAGCAGCTGACCAATGGGGCCGCCCACCCAGACGCAATGGACATCGACGAAGAACCTTCTCCTTGGGAGGGCACCACCGGCACGGACATGCAGGCGCTCAATGGCGTTTTGGACTCTTGTCTGGCTGTCCCTTAGTGTGGGAATGCGGAAGAGATCCTGGCTAATGAGTATGTTTTGCTTGGAATGACGTGTCCGGCGGCAGTCCATCCCCACCTACCTGACGACGCGCCGCCGGACGACAGCAGATCGTATCTCTACGAACTGAGCGCCACGTCGAAGACTTGCAGCATGAGAGACTCGATAGATGTCTGTAGGCAAAAGACTACAGCCGCAGACGTATCCTCTAAGTAGCGGCCTGGAGCCTCCCTGAACATAAGCGGCCTGACGCTGTGGGGAGCTCCAAGTCGATCATGAGAGCAAAGAGAATGCTTGGGCAACTGTCCAAACGACAGCAGCAGGCGCAGATTGAGTCGTGAGGAGGGACGCGCTTACAGACTTGGTGGAATCTGTCGAAGCGCTGTGGACAAACGTGGACAGGCAGTCCTCTGTCACACGATGCCTGTAGACAACACGGCACGAATGCATTGGCATAGGCGTACCGGTTCGATACATAGAAAGATAAAAAAGCGCATGGAGGGTAGTTCTGGAGTTTCTCGGAAGCGTACTAGGCGATACCCTGGGTCTTTATTACTATGAATCGCATTTTCGCAAGATGCTGGTAATGGGTGTTGAGGCGCGTGACTGTAAAGCCTGTGCTTGTCATGGTCTCTGGTCGCCTTGGACATTGATAGTAAGGTCAACTGCACCTCAGTAGACCAAAAGAGATCAGCAGCCTGTGAAGGACTCCTCGAGGCTATCCTTCCAATCAACAACTGAGGTACCAGGCCTTAGGTAGGGCCTGGGTACCTTAGGTAAATCGAAGTAGTGGATGTGGTAGAGGTGTAGGTACGGAATCACTTCCGGATGGCTGCAGTTGCATAAGGTACTTAAGTAGCGGATGACGTCCGGTTCGGTGGAGTGGGGCACCCATTTCGCGGACCACTGCAGGGGTGAGCTGGGCTTGACGCGGGCAACGCGTCGCGTTCGATTCCTCTTTACGGCGCCAGCCCCCACTATCAACTTACACGCTTTCACCTTCTTGTACACAGACCATATACTCCCTAAACACCTTGTTCTTGTCCTCGCATTGATTTGGTTTGCATGATACCCGACTCTTGTATATGATGCTGCATTGACACTGCAAATCATCGTTATTTTGCCATCCGACTACCAACAGACACTACCACCCACCACCATGTCTTCCACGCGCGCGTCCTCTCCGGCCGGCGACGTGTCTGCCTCTACATCGCCCCAATTGACACCGCGATCCAAGGTCAAGGCCATGCTGGCTGCGATTGATAACGAAGAGTCCGATGACGAAACTACCGGCACCCTCGATACGGCCGCGTTGTTCGCGTCCATCGACAAAAACAAAAAGACCATCGCTGAATCAGTAGCGACACGGATACCGAATGCGACTGAAGAAGACGAGGACGAGGATGAGGACGACGACGAAGAGGAAGAGGAGATAGTGCGGCCCCGGGGCCGTATAGCTGCCCGAATGCATGCAAACTACACGAACGACGCGAACAAAACTGCAGACTCACCCAAGAGTGCAAGAGAAAGGAGCACACAGCCAAGCGAACACGTGGACCGCGAGATGGAAGACGCTGGAGACAATGATGAAGAGGCAGAGAAATCCAGTGCACTGCCGCGAAGACTTGCTAGACCGGCTCGAGAGTCAAGCCCCGATGTCGCTCCCGACGCGGACGCGCCGTCGTCCCCGGGCCTCTTCGTTTCACCTTCGAAGTCGACAACCTCCAAGCAATCTGCGGCTGGTTCCGATACTGAGGACGATCTCCCAGCCGATCTGAGCAAGAGCTCCCGCTTTAAAGCGTTGGTGGAGAGAAAACGTAAGGAACGGCTTGAAAAGGAGGCCGAAGAGCAACGTAAGCGCGAAGAGCGCGCACAGCGAATGGCTGCAGTCGCAGACGTCGACGGTGACGATGACGACGTATCAGATATAAGTGACGACGATGGAGGGCGCAAGCTCACCCAGGATAAGTCACGACCTGCGCGTAAAGCGAGCAAGAAAGCCCTGGAAGAGATGAACCGCGAGACACAGCGCATAAGCCGTAGCCTGCAGCTGGCCCACGAGGCAAAGACCAAGAAAAAGCTATCCAAAGCTTCTCTATTCGAACGTTTCAACTTCAAGACAGCAAAATCACCCCCTAAGCCCAAGCAGGCAAGCTCGAGCCGCCCTACGACACCAGGGTCTGTTCATCAAACGGACGCTGAGATGGCCGATGCTGGCACGCCTCCAAGTTCACCACCCGCTGCGCTGAAGACGATCTCCAACCCGCCTGCCATGTCTGTCACCGAGAACGACCCTGCTGCCACGCTGGACGAGGATGAGAATGGCGAACTACCCGACTTGGAGGCTGCTCTCAGCCAAAAGCCTAAACTGGATAAAGGCAAAGGAAAGGAAATCGAGATAGTCGATGCTCCAACCGAAGCCAAGAAAGAGGCACCCAAACCCAGACGACAAGTTCGGGTCAAGATGCCACCAGTACGGGCAAATTTGGTCACAATTGACTCCGATGACGACTTGGAGGTTACTGGTGCGCGGAAAGGGAAGCTTGATGCGATCTTTGACCGAGTACCCGAGAAGAAAGAGCAAGAGCCCAAGTCGATGCACATCCTGCGCCACCTCGCTCATCTTGGCTCTCCCCCAAAGAAATCTAGAGGTGGTCGCAATGCGAAGCCTTCCATGACCACTGGCGAATTGCAGATGTCTCTGCAACAACGCGCGAGAGAACAGGCCAAGCTCGAGCGTGATCGTCGTTTGGAATACCTACGCTCCAAGGGGGTTGTTGTCCAATCTACCGAAGAGCGAGAGCGGGAGCGCGAGCAAGTCGAGGATATCGTTGCCAGAGCTCGCCAGGAAGTCGAAGAGATCATGGCCCGGGAGCGAGACGATGCAAAGAAAGCTCGTAAAGAGAAGAAGAAGAGCGGCGAGGAAGATCCCCTAGCCTGGGATGACAGCGACGACGATAGCTTTGAAGACAGTGACGTTGGCGAGCCGGAGGAGCTCGAAATTTCGGGCTCAGAAGAAGATGACGATGATGAGGCCGATGGAGAGAATGGTAGCGAAGAGGAGCCTGCTGTGAATCCCATGGTCGCAGAAGAGGCGGAGGAAGACGACGAGGGCGAGAAAGCTGAAGAAGCAAGAACACCACGAGCTGAAGTAGACCATGCCTCCGATGAGGATGACGATCTTCCCACCGTCAAGCCACGTCCGCGGAAAATACGCGCCCAGGTCGTCTCTGATGACGAGGACGACGATGAGGTAAAGGCGACACCAAAGCCCAAGACCAATCCATTCGCACCAAGATCGCCCTCTGCTCCTGGTTCAGGGTCGCCCAAAGCGCCCACGTCTGTTCTACGATCCGCCAGGAAAAACTTCATTCCTGGACTTCCTGTTCCAGCTGCAGCGCCAGCCGGACTTGGTTTGACCCAGATCTTCGCAGGAACTATGGATGACAGCCAAGCTGGGCCGGGCAACGGATCTCCTGGAGGATTCATGCCCAGTCTTGATCAGTTCCCCGACTCCCAATTCTCCGCCACAGCTGGCAAGTCACAGAATGATGAGATGGTCTTCGACAGTCAGCCAGCGAATGAAACAGATACGCAAGGACGCGATACGCAGACACAGGGGATTCAACTCGAATTCTCACAGTCCTCAGTGCATGGGTTCGATAGCCTGATGCGCGAGAATGCTACACAGATGTCAGAATTCCTCGAACCTACCCAGGATGCTGGCTTCCAAGACTACTCGCCCCTGAAGCAGCGATTTGTTGAGCCCCCACAGTCAACGGTCGACACGGTCGTGCTCGGTGAGAACCAAGATGAGACGAACGTACAAGACTCACCGCTTGTACGGAAGACCGGGAAACTCAGACGCCGAGTCATGACTTCGGCTTCCGTTCCCAGTTTGCCACCACCCGAGAGCCCGGCACCGGCCGCCACGAACGACGCTGCTGTAACCGGTGACGAGTCCTCCGTCACCGCTTTCAAGTTAATGCAGAAAGCAGCAAGGAGAAAGGAGCGGTTACAGAAGAAGTTCGACAGGAAGAAGAGCAAGGCAACGGAGATGATTGAGGAGCAAGCCGAGGAGTCCGAAGACGAATACGCTGGTCTCGGAGGAGCGGACGGCGAGGATTCCAGCGAAGACGACGAGGAGTTTGTCAAGGAGATGATCGACGATGCAGCGGGCAACGACATCGACGAGGCGAAGTTGGCTGGTTTCTTTGCGTAAGCTCATGATTCGCTCCCCTACTACGCCACTCGGTAGCTAACAAAACCACTTCTAGTGACCGCGAACGCGCAGCCGATGCCGCGCAAGTCGACAAGCTGTTCCACGACATCACAACCGGCATGCTACGCAAGCGCCGACGTGGTGGGGGTGGCGGCAACGACTTCGACCTGTCGGACTCGGACGACGGGGGCGAGGCCCGCCGCCGCCGCAAGCGCCGTCAGTTCGCCAAGATGCAGAAGGCCCTCTTCGCCGACGAGCGCATCGGCAAGATCGCCGAGAACCCGCGCAACGCCGCCTTCCTACGCTCCATCGAGGACCGCGGGGATAGCGAGGACGACGACGACATTATGATCGACAGCTTCGTCGAGCCCGAGCCCGAGAGCCAGGACCAGGGCCAAGAGGCCGGAGGTGAAGGCGAGGAGGCTATCCCCGATAGTCAGCCCCTGGCCCAGACCGTCGGAGGCCGCAAGCGCTCTCGCCTCGATGACCAGGCCGCCACCGCGCGCCCACCGCCCGCGGCGCGCCGCACCAAGGATGCCCGTCCGACCTCGCTCGCCGCCGTCCGCCGCGAGCTCTCGTCCCTCCTGGATGACACGCACCACCCCGAGGCCTCCAACGACTCGGTGATCCCGGCCACCGAGCTCGGATCCGACGACGAAGCAGCCGACGACGCGGACAAGGAAAACCAGCAGCGAGCCAAGCCCGCCCCCGCCGCCGTTGTCGACCGCATCTCGCTGCAGCGCAGCGGGTCGTCCAACGGTCTCTCCTCCATGACCACGTCTACTACCACTGGACGGCTGGCGTTCGAGGCAGGCCCCGGCGCCGCCGCCTTCAAGGTCCCGGCGCTGCTGCGGCGCGCGACCACGAACTCGTTGGTCTCGAACTCGTCGGGTTCGTCTGCCGGCAGTGGTCACGGGTCTGTTGGTGGCGCTGCTGGTGGCGCCGAAGGGAAACTGAAGAAAACCGCCGGCCGCCGCGCCAACGTCGCGTCCTTCGCCCGCGAGACCGAGAGGCAGGCCAAGGTCCGCGATGCGGAGCGCCGCCGCGAGGAGAAGAAGGTGCGCTCGGCGGAGGGGCGCGGGAAGGTGGTTGGGGGGTTGTTCCGTGGGGGGTCGTTTGAGTAGGGAGGGAGAGATGAAAAGAGAGTGTGGTGGCCATGAGAGAGTGCATTGTTGGCGTTACGGACTGGGTGGCTGTTGGACGCGGAGTTCAAATGATTTGCGCTTACGTTTGCATGTGTTTGTTTGATGTAGTGGCATGATGGTAGCTGGTATGATGACTTCATTGCTGTTGATACCTACCGGTACTTACCTTACAGATGTGCCGGGTGGTTGTTGTGGCTTAACTTATGCCTTCTCTACCGTAGCTTCGGTGTTCCATGATCCTCGTCACAGATTTCGGGCCCTGAGTAACCTCCCAGTTGTTTCTTGAATCGGAGACCAGCCGTGACAGTATAGGGGCCGTCCAAGATACAATAGGGGCTGCTGCCGAGGTTTTGCCGCCTGAGCCCGCCCATCGGTTCTTGGCAGGAACGGTCAGGCAGAACTGCTCATGACCAAACCTTCCCGTCTGGCGTCAACAAAAACACGTACCTGGCTTTTATAATTCCCTAATCGGACTTCTTGTGTAGTTCGAGAAGATCGGTCAAGAATGACATGACCAGCAATGAGAATCAACAGTCCGATGCGGAGCTTACCTCGCGCCAATGACGCCATCGACTCTAACACGCCGACGTCCATCTCATTCAGCAACCGCCAGAGTGAGATCCCGCGATGAGCACTGAGTGAGCCATCATCATGGCGCCTCCTCCTGCTCCTCCGCCGCCGGCTGTACGTCAACTTACTCAATCCATCTCACCTCAGACCTACCTTATCCACTAACATCCCCCTCCAGACCCCAACACCCCACCGCTTCGTAGTGCCGAAGCGCTCCCAGCAGCAACAGCAGCGGCAGCGCACCAATTCGCCACGCCCCTTCCTGCACTCCCCCGCCGCCGCCGCCGCGTTCTCTTCCAGCAGTAGCCAGCCGCAACCGCAGTTCCAGGCCACCCCGCGCTTCTTCGCGGCGGCGTCCACGCCGCGGCCCTCCCCGGCGGCGGCCCCCGCCTCGACGGCGCGGTTCCGTCGGTCGCGCCCCGAGCCGCACGCGGTGGACGTGGATGTGGATGTCTTGGTCGACAGCTCGCCGCCGGTCGCCGCGTCGGTCCGGGAAGACGGCGGCAACGCGGAGGAAGGAGAGCCGGCGGCCAAGCGCAGACGCTTGTCCGTGTCGTCGGCGTCGGGCGGGCTGGTTTCGGATGCCGATGATGACGATGGATGTGAGGTTGAGGATGAAGGGACGCTGGAAGAGGGAGAGGGATACCACAGCGACGACGATCTTGCAGAGCGGGACGAAGAGGCGATGGTGATGGACCTCGAAACGCGCGAGGACGACGACGCGCACACCGAAGATATACTCGATCAGCGCGACGATGAAATAGCATCAGACAGCGCAGCAGAAGAAGAAGAAGCAGACGACGAGGATCAGCAGCAGCAACCACCCCTCCCGACCCCGAGAGCCCCGCAACCCACCTTCCAGCGCGCCCCGCGCTTCAAGCCCCCGGCGGACGCCGCCGACGGCGGCCCTGGCCGCAGCGACCCGCTGCCCGACGCGTTCTCGCCGCACCGGGGCCGCGGCGGCGCCGCCAAGTACGTCCCCGGCGGCATGGCGGCCACGCTGCGGGACTGGCTGGTGGATGTCGAGGCGGGGGCCGGTCATGCTACCGGGGGACCCAACGGCGGTGCCGGGATCTGGGGGACCGACCGGAAAGACGAGTGGACGGCGCGGGTGCGCGTCGAGGAGGTCACGGGCGCCGCGGGTATGCGGCTGGTTGGCGGAAGGCGGGTTGTTGGTAGTGGTGGTGGGAGCGACAAGACAGAGGAAATAGGCGTGGGACCGGCCGTCCGCGTCCTCCTCGCCGGATCCGGGCGCCTGGCGCCGCTGGCGCGCCGGATCCAGGTCGTGCCCGGCTCGGTGGTCGGCGTGGCCCGGCCGACCTGGGAGATGGAACTTCCGGGCCTCGGACGCTGGGTCGTGGCGTGCGATTGGGCTGTGCTGCTGCGGTGAGGTTTCGAAGGATCATGGAGTCTATCTAGTATGAGGCCGGTATCGTGCGGTTTAGACTAGAGTATCCGGCGTTTCTGGGGTATTCTTCGGTAGCATGCACACCCGATGTTCGTCACTTCTGTCTGGCAACACGCTTTATCGTCTGATCATCTGTACAGTAGCCCTCGGTCTGTGGGCTCTAGAGGTCTTATACGTTGACGTGAGATGGGAATTCACCTGCCTGAGTCTGACACTAGTGTTGGCGTCACAATTTACGGTGTATAATTTTTACGATCGTGGTCCGAAGAGCCGGAGTGCGGAGACGAGAGAGATCAAATAGATAAATTGATTCAGGAGAAGTGAGGAGTGATGGAGAAAAGGTGAAGAAGTAGGACGGGATAAGAAATGCGCGGGCGAAGGGCCGAACTTGGATTGATGGAATTTCGAAATATGAATGATTGCGCATGCCTAAGGTTACCTTCGAGTATGGTAAGTAACTAGGTCAATTCACCCAGCTCCTGAGATACTGGTATATCCTACCGAAGTCCTGAAAAACAGTGCGTTCATAGTAGCTTACATGGCTTTTTTGTCGGCATTCCCATGGCAGCTCGACGTTACCTTCGGAAAACGGGGACCAGTTCGTACAATGCTCTCAGTCTATGATAGATTCAGGACTGAAATACCAGGATTTACAGTAAATCAGTCCTAATCCGCCTAGATAGGAACCTTGTCACATGCCTAGGGCATACGTTAGTCAGCGCCCCACACACACATAAGTAAATTTCCCACCACCGGCAGTACCTATACTTCTCCATCATACTTATAATATATTTTAATCCACAATCTTTACGCTCGCACTAATAAATAGTAATAGTTATTTTTTCGGCCCTCTGGGGGCTTAAACTCGTTTTTTTTGCTTTGTAAAACGTTACTTTTTCTCTATTCGCCTTATTGGTTACCGCTTAACCCTTTGCCCTCTTATAGCTAGTTACCGCTGCCCTCTTTATAAGCTTTCGGCTACTGTTGCCTTAACATATATATTCTTTTAATCTTAAAATCGAATCGCTTACGATATGCTAAGTCCTTATACTAATAATACTTAATTCCTAGCCCGTTAATTAATTAAATTTAAAACAATAAACCACTTA